>JADGJH010001378.1:0-10351 GCA_027596945.1 Physocladia obscura | reverse complement strand
TTTTTTTAAAATTAATAATATTTTTTTTTTTAATAATTTTTCTTCAAATTCTTTTTTTTTTATTAAAAAATTTTTATTTATTTTATTTTTTATTTTTATTTTTTAAATTTTTTTTTTCCTCAGCTGTTGAGGAAATAATATATTTTGGTGCAAAATAATAGTTGATAGAAAAAGTGAATACTGCTTTTTTTTTTTTTCAGTTGTCATGTGTCATCATTTTTCTTACTTTTTCTTAGTGTTTATTTTTCTTGTGTTTTTGTGGATTGGTTTTTGTTTGCTTATGTGGTTTGCTTTGCTTTGAATTTTTTAGTTTTTATTTTTTCTTGATTATTAAAATCTGAGTCAAAAAAATGCGTTCCAGGCTACTCACAAATCAATAAAAACTAGCACAATTCGACAACCAGAAAAGGCTCACCATTCAAACTCAACATTTTTATTTTAACAACTATGAAAAATGACGAATATTTTATAATGAGATTGATCATACGATCTCAAATTTTAATAATTATTATCTTCAAATATTCCGTTTCGCTATATTAAAGTATACTAGAGTTGTGTCCTGGTTACGCCGTTTTGCTATGCAATCTGATATTTCAATTGATCGAAAAAGTGATTGGCATTACAGAATCATCCATCACTAGAAAAGATGTCTAAGAGACTGCAATTATTATTTTTTATTACGTATATTTTATCACTATAATTCAATTAATTTCTTCTCTTTGCGTCTTGTTGATGGGGGTCAAATGCATTGGCTGTTCGAACCAAGCCTCACGATCCCGCAAGTCAGACTGCAATACACTTCCAAGTCTCTTAATTCCTCCACACGAGCATCCACTAGTTGATTTAAACTGTAGCGGCGGTCGCGAAACTTTTGCCATTGTCGTTGCCGTCACAATTTCTCGAAAGCTGGAAAGATCCTCCGCTCGCATCTCCCTGCCAAACACTGCTAATTCAGGGATTTCAGACGGTGTTTTCAAGAAACTCTGTCGTTGTGGCATCGTTTTGTAGTGGCTTTCTACATCGCTTGCATAGAAATACGAAATAACTGTTTTTTTGTATTTTACATTTAAAATTTTTTTTTTTTTTTTGCACTCAATATAAAATATTTACCTCGATACCAATTTCCGTCACTCCCTGTCAAAGAAATTGTCCGTTTTGCCATCCCATCAGGAATTAGCTGTGTGTTGGGTTTAAGAGTTCCGGCGGCAAAGTACGAAAATGCTTCGATTGGGAACCGAGGCGATGAAAATCCTTTTGGTAGCGATTCAGTTTCGCGGTATAGGAGGAATCCTTCATTCAATCGGCTGATTGTCCAATGCCGCCCATCTAATAAATAAAAAATAAAAAAATAAGAACAAAGACGACAAACAAAAAACATCGCTCTCGGTTTTCAAACCTCTCCATCGGATGGAACTAGTTATACTATATGCTTTCTGACTGATGACAACAATCTATGCCGACAAAATAAATTAATACCAAAATAGAAGTGTTTCAGTTTTATAATTTTACCGATCCCGATCTGAAATTAAAGTTCGTGTACTTGTACACTGGAATACACTTCAGGCGCCCCTGTACGCACGCCTCAACGACAAGCATGGCATCGTGTCTGTCCTTGATAAAACCAAAATACGTTTCGCACCCGTGCTCAGGTTGAGCTGGGGCTGTATTCTGTTTTCTGCAACATAAAAATTGTTGCTGTTGCTTGCGTTCATTAAAACTAGGTAATTCACGATGATGCGTGTTTGTGTCAGTGTGGTGTAGATATTGTTGCATTGAAGGAGTAAAAACTGAAAAAGTGATGGGTTCAGAGAATGGTGGACTTGGATAGTAGATTCCAGGGAAACTTCTGCAAAGTGAGGCTTTTGTGTCGTTCATTTTTGACTTTTTTTTTTTTCTTTTTGAATTTTGAATTTTAAGTTTTGATTACACACAGATGTCAGAGATAAAAAAAAATATATATCAATAAGCCTGTCTGGATTACAAACTTTTTTTCCCCCGAAGAGCTGTGTTCTTAAACGAGACTTTATACAAGTTTTACTCTACAGTATCACTATAGCATTTGAGATTTATGTCAAAGAAAAAATTTTGATTTCCTCAAAATCGTCTGGAGGAAGAAATAAGATTGAAGTAACATAGATAGACTGAATACCTTATATCTATTTCAATAATATAAATATATGTTGTTATATTTTCCCCAATATTATTTGTCATCTCAAGAATCGAAATGAAATCCATTAAAAATTTGGGGAAATGAAAATGAAATAAAGAAAAATTTTGATTGCCCACACTCCAAAATAAACCATATTATCACAGAGAGAGCCACTCATTTTCTCTGTGAAAAAAATTTTGGGATATACCTATTAGTTGTCTCTTATTTACTGTTGCTGACTTGTTTCGATGCCTAATTGACTTCATTTTGTTTCCCCTTGATGCGTGCCAAATACAACGGCTGATTAAACCAAGTTTCACAATTCCATAAGTCATAGCGTAATACATTTTCAATTCTCTCGATTCCTCCACACGAGCATGTCCTATTCGCTTGCAACTTTATCGGCCCTTGCGTATTTTCATTATGCTGTTGTGGGATAACAATGTGCAATACTTCTTCCGTTTCTGTTGTTTTTGCGACTATTTGTGGTACCGTTGTGTCGCCTTTGCTAACGCTGCCGTCTGAATTTTCCGATCCGGGGTCTGCTGATTGTAGGTGTCCAGTAAACACAGCTAATTCAGGTATTTCAGTCGGAGTTTTCAAGAAACTCCGTCCCTGATGCATTTGACCACTATTGTAGTGGTTTTCTACATCAGTTGGATAGAAATACGAAATGACTGCAATTGTGTTCGTTTTAATCAACAAAAAAAAAAGTTGATAATCATTGTAAGGTAAATTTACCTCGATATCGGTTTCCGTCGCTTCCAACTAACGAAATAGTCCTTTTTGCCATCCCGCCAGGAATTAGCTGCGTATTGGCTTTAAGACTTCCAGCGGTAAAGAGTGGAACTGTTTCGATTGGGAAATAAGGAGACAAAAATCCTTCGGGTAACGGTTCAGTCTCGCGATAAAGCAGGAATCCGTCGTTTAATTTGCTTGTAGTCCAATTTCCACCATCTATGAATAATTATAAGCTCAAAAAAAACCCCCCAATAATATGAAGAAAACTCTCGGTTTTCTAACCTCTCCATCGGATTGAGCTGGTATCATATGATTTCTGGGTGATGACCACAATCTGTGTCGTTGTTCAAAAAAGAGAGATAAGAAATATATTGAGAGTATTTTCAAAATTTTTACCGATCCTGATCTGAAATTCAAGTTGGCGTACTTGTACGGCGGAATGCATTTTAATCGCCCATGGACACAAGCTTCGATAATAAGCATAGCATCGTTTTTGTCCTTGACGAAACCGAAAAATGTTTCGAAGCTGTAGTCGGGTTCAGATACTGTATGCTGAAGCTGAAGCTGTTGCTGGTGGTAGTGGTATTGCTGGTGGTAGTACTGTGGCTGGTACTGATGGTGCTGGTAAGCTGGATGGCTACTGTAGTGTTGTTGCTGTGGCTTGTTGAAGTAAGGTGCATTTTGTGCCGGCATTTGTGATTCGGTGAACGCAGATTCAGCAAACAGTGGAGAAATGATCGAAGGTTGAGGAGTCGGAAAATACTGGTTTTCGACGCTTCTTGGATATCCATTATTAACGGCTGACGTTCTGAAATTCATTTTTTTGTCTTCCAAAGGTTTTTTTCAGAATTTCAACTTCAACAAAATCGAAAAGCAAGATTTTTTTCACCGTGGATGCCGGATCTAATTATCTGAAGCTTCAAGGAAAAAAGTAAATGAAATTCTGCATTGGATGTTAATCTTAGTAGTCCGGGTACTATGGTGATTAACGGCATGAATCTTTGGAAACACTTCAAAAAAAAAAAATTTGCGATTCGGAATTTTGATATCCAAGCAAGCCACGTCCTAAGAGATCTTTGAGCAAGATGACAAAATAATAAAAGAGGGTGAGCGGAGAAAACAAATAAGTTATGCAGTAAAGATCGTCGTTCACATTCCGCCAAATGAAAATATTTAATCCCTATCAAATCAAACAAACGAAATGGAACGGCTTTCTTAAAAGCATTTTATTCATCAATCAAAGAAAAATATTTGAGAGGCGGTAAAGCATTGAAATATTCTATAAATTCTGGATTTTGACTCGTCATGAAAAAGAATTGGTTAGTGATGGTTGTTATACACAATCAGGGCAGAATTTTTGACTATTTGAAATGTGAAATCGGTGGTGACATCAGCATCCAAAATGAATCTAAATCGTATTACAAAATTCATTGGATCCGAAACAGACTTGTAGGCGACAAACTGGTCGGACCTTCTTTGGCAGAATTAAAAGGGGTTCAAAAATATCCGAAATTCAGGCAAAGCGGCAGGATACTTAAGAGAATATGGAGCGCGAGAAAGCAGCACGCCAGAAGTGGTGCTCAACTTGGTCTGGATAGAGTTGTTTCTTGTAAACCTTGCGCCGGGGCTTGTGGTAACGACGGTGCATTTAGCCAGGTTGTAGCATTTAGGATTTTGTTTGGACGCAGCGAATCGGTGTGGAACAATGTGGCAGATTTGAAGAGGCTTGTGTAATTTCGATTGATCTGCTGGGTGTTCGTTTGGAAGAAATTATGATTGTAATTTGTCACATGTTTGTCACTCATGTTTATTGACAACTTCGGAAAGGAAAAAGTCAGTGGATTCTTTGAGATTCGTTCACGGCACTTGCTTAGCGTCGCCGAGCCTTCCAACGCCAACACCACGCTCGCCGATCAGCAGCTGTCAGTTTCTGATTGGAAGCACACCACTCCCAGCCAACCGGACGCAACCGCTTCGTCAAGCAGCAGTGCAGTTCTCGTCCTTCCCAAGACCATACCTGTTCCAGCCTGTTTCTTCCCTGTGTTTTCCCTTCAGCTCCTGGTTCTCCGCGATTGCTGTTACCGTCGATTACGTTGCATTCATTACTCAAACTTTTCGTAATCGTCAATAACTATAATTGGCTTTAATAAACCAAATTATCTCAGATTTGTCCAATTAAATCCTGATACGACCATTCAATAATAACCAGACAAATAATGTTCGAGAGCCAACATGCCATCGGCAACAACACAAACTTCTTTAAACCCGAATTATTTTTAGTGAATTATTTATAGCTTTTTAATAATCAACGAAGAATTACATACAAAAACGAACCAAACAAACAAGAATCAAAAATTATTCTTGAACGAAAAATAATTTTGCACAAGCAGAAACTTGGTTCATACCTTTCTACAAAATATTTAGTTGATTTTGTTTTTAAAGCAACTTGAGTCTGGTTTTTTCAGTTGTCTATGCTTGTCTCTTTGTTTGTGCTTCTTGATTTTATGTGTTTTTAGAGCTTGATTATGATTGGCTGGATGGCGAAGGGTTGATTATTTTGTTGGAGTTCAAATTATTAATGTATTTCGAGTTCAATCAAATCCAACTGTTGGTAGAATTTTTATGTAAGTTCTTATTCTACACGTAGCTTTTCACCAAACCAACTCCGTCGCAATCAATTTGTATCGAACATTCGCAGCAGAACTCGCGCCGACTGACGGAGATGGTATAAAACTCTGAACGCAAAATAATGCCTTTCTGGCTGCCATCACTCTTGGCTGTCCAACTTGCCCAATATCCCATAAATTTCCAAGCGCAGCTTTTAGTTTCGCGAGATTATTCGTGTCTTTCGAGAAATCGTGCGGTTCCAATCGAAGAAACCGTCTCTGAAAAAAACAACAACCGATTCAATACCTGTGAAACGAAGACGAAAAAAACTTCACGAAACTGCTTCTTCTCCTGACACAATCACAGGTACAAAAGACCCTGCTTCGTCGGTGAGAAGCAATGAAAATAAAAATTCACGATTTCCTGTATCATTATTTCCACACCCCGAACACACATTTCCGTCATAGCTACAAGAACAAAAAAATAAATAAAAATAATGAAAGGAAGGTCGTCAAATGGCATGGCAATAGCAATAATTAAAAATATTAAAAAAATTCAGCACACCTGTGTTCACAATAATCGCAAATAACACGAGTAAAATCCTGAAACTTTACAGGAAGATGGTCAACGACACTTGCTGAAAACCTGTATCGCGTCGGATGTACATATTCTGCTTGAAGCATTTCGCGCATTGACGTTAAAGGCACATATGCTGGTGTTATTGAAATCCCACCAACAACAAGATGATTTATTGTCAGCTTCGCTTCCAGAATACGCTCTCGAATTTTCACCACCTCCAAATGTTCATTCATTAGAATCTGCCATCGTCCACCCATGCTTCGTTCGCTGCGTTCAGAATGTAGCGTGGCCTCAAGGCTGTTGTCATTGTTGCTCAGCTTGCTGAACAAATTGCGCAAAAATAGAAACATTCCAGGTTCAATATCTGCCACAGAACGCGATGAAGATAACTTTTGTAAATTCACTGATTCTGAGTCTTCAGGTGAGTCGCACCAGATTGTGATTTTGAAGAGTCGTTCGGGGATTGGGTACAGTAGAGATTCTGCAGACATTTCGATACCGTTACGAAAAGTTGGTTTCGTGAAATCTGAGACGGCAAGGAATATCTTGTCATCTGATTTTTCAAATATATGTATAACCTTTTTTATGTGATTAAATGAGGTGAAGAAAAATATATGGAAATATGAAAATTCACCTGACAATACAAATCGAAGCATTCTTTCGGTTCCTTGAGTTGAGATACTGTTATAACTTTTCTTCGCGAATCGACAAGACTCGCGGAAAGAGCACCCCTATTATCTCCACCAATACTCGCACAATACCATTTCCGCAAGAACCGAACAACAATCCAATCAGCCAATGAGAGATTCGAATCGGGAACACTCTCATCCAGATTTTCATTTTCATCGAAAAATATCCATTTCGTAGCAAAGGTCGTTAGCCCTTGCGGTTTTGAATTGAACTGCTGAATCTTCAGGTTCGTAAATTTTACAATTTGCCCCGCGCGCACGTTTGACGGGAGCATCTCGGCTTTTTTTACAAACATTGATACGCTAAATGATGAAGTTGCGCAAGGATCGATTAATACGAGAGTCAGCATGTGGTCTGTAAGCGGCCAATCATTTATATTTTATTATCATAAGATGAGTCGTTTTTTTAATTTGGGCTTTTTACAAACCGCCTTTCTTGCTGATTCCGCGGTTGTTGTCATCGCGAATTACGGCGAATAAATAGTCTGCCGCCGTGCCAGCTTTGAGTGTCTTGAGTGGGTTAGCTCCTGCAGTGGCGACGATACTTTCATATTCTGTTTGTTCAGGCTTTTCGTCAACTTGTAACATCGGTTTGTTTTCGGACCCCCCCATGTCACTCCCCACACCTCCCCTTAACGGAGAATCACATTTACTCGTTTTCACTTTCATCATCCTCCAACAGACAATTGAAGTTTTGAATAAATGGCGAAATGAAAAAAAAAGTAACATGACAAAAATCAGTCTTCAAGCCTGCCACCACTTCCAGCTCTAACAACAACAACACCGCAACCACCAGCACCGATAGACAAACAAATACAAGCATGGTCACATGCACGGTCTCCAGTGTTGCGTTGGGTAAACGATAACGAGCGTTTCGATTTAAAATCGTTTCCATTCTTTCGCGTCATCTCCAACAACGCTTGCGTCGGGTTTGAATTGCGCAAGATGAAAACACCGGGCCATCTGGTGTCTCTGTCGCTGGACGACCTGCTGTTGATGAGGTTTGTTGCTGATTTTGTTGGAATTCGGACGCGACTTCCTTTCGGACATTTTTCTAAAACAACCATAACAACCCACCCCTTTACTCTTGACCAATCAAAATCAATAGGTAAGTCACGTCATCTTGGCTCGAAAATACTATATAAGCTGGCCACTTTGTTGAATTCCCACTTTTTCTGAACGTGAGTTGTGGGATGAAGGAGTAGAGGTTCAGGATGGGGTTGCAGATACCTCGCCTGTGGCTTTGGACAAAGTTTCTCAAAAAGTTGCCTTGTTGAAGGTAGTATGTATTCAAGTTGTATGGAAGATGAACTTGAATCTTTATTAGCAAAATTACATTCAAAATCAACATCAACAGAGACAATCGTATTACTACTGTTCTGTCATTAAGCTTAAGCTGAAATATAATTATATAATAAGAAAAGGGTGCTTTATGTGGTCAGGAACGGTTAAAAAGATTGATTGGTTTATATTTGAAAGTTGGGGAATTTTGAACAATCAAGTTTTTTATGTCAGTTTAAAAAAAAAAAAACAACAAAGTCAAAATGTCCAACGTAAATAGCAACTAAATCACTGTTACCCTCAGCCGCAGTGATGGCGTGATTGCTATGATGGCCTAATTTGACAAAACGCATTATTAAAAAAGATTCAATAATTGAAGCGCAGCAGGCTGAACACGCAGCCCTACTGCTCCAAAGAACGGAATTAATGGCGCATGAAGAGTGCGCAAAAGAAAAGATTTTGTATTCTGATGTTGTCAAATACACGAAAAACCGTGCGCAGCCAAATATATTAAAAACAGATGCTAATGACACAGACAAAATTATAAGGCCGGCCGGTTCAATTGGAACCATTGAAAAACATTTGTCACTTAAATTAGCCATTGTTGAGATAGACGGTGAAATAGAGAATTTAAAACTCTGTCAAAAAGCGCAAATGGACAAATTTGAAGATGAACAGAAGGCAAATGAACGTTTTAATAAAGTTCTGGAGCCAATTTTAAAAGCAGACGCCTGAGCTGTTACATTATTAAAATCTGAAAAATGGGTGGACAATTCTTGGCCAAAAATTCAACAAATTGTGTCAACATTTGACTCCGAAAATGCTAAAAAGGATCTGAGCTTAATGAAAAGTAAGTTTTCAGAGCTCAAGAATACTGATCCCGCACAAACAATAAAGGAGGCTTTATGTATTTGGGACGCATTAAAATTGCGAAAAAAATCTGAAAATCATGAAATATTCATGGATTTTATTTTGGAACGGTCTACAAAGCTCCAGAAACAATTTCATGAATATTCTGTAAATGATACAGAATTCAGATTCCATTTTGAAGATTTTAGCAAAGAATTAAGAGAAAAGAAAAATTATTGGACAGTTCTGTTAATTGAATCCCACTGGCTTGCAATATCTACAAATTATAAATCAGACATTGCTGGATTAAAATCTATAGAAGAATTTAAATCACCGGAAATTAATCTGTTAAAGAAAAGAAATTGACCTGTTTCGAAAATTTGAACAAAAATTATTCTAATGGAACCGGATCAACTAAAAGTAAATTTGATGGTTACTGGTGCACTTACCATGAAAAGAAGGAACCATGAGAGAAATGTTACTGGGCCACTGTGTAAATACCAAAAGTTGAATGAGTCCCAACAAATCCACCAAAATGTGTGCCCACTCCGTGGAAAAGGTTGTCCAATGGAAATTAAAAAGCTACAAATGCAATTGTTGAATAATTCACTGAAAAGGGAGAAAAGGCGCAAAATTTCAAAAAATGAAATTTAATTGCTTGAAGAAAAACTCTGAGTTGCAAAAGAAAGTAAAAGTCGATTTAAAGAAACCAAAACAGTCAAAACTGAATGGCTGTAAAGGTATAGTAAATTTTGATGCAAAGAATGATTTGGATTCCTCAGATGAGGAAGACACAAATCCAACAGCACAAAATAAAGAAAGAGTAAAACTCTCAATTGCTGAAAGTATAAATTGGTTGAATGAGGCTAAGTTAAGAATGTAAATTCTCAACAAAGTGAATAAGTGGATGAAGTTGGAGATGTTATTATGAATGAAAATAATAGATCTACAAGATAGTTATGCAGAACCATTACCAAAACACAAAAATCTTATTAAAAGTAAACAAGTATTAGGAAAACAAGTTTATGGAATTGGAGAAACGCCATTTAAAGTAAATAAAATGGCTGAAATTATTCAAAAAGTTAATGGTATGAATTTTCACTTAAAGAAAGTGAGAATCATTAAACTATTAACTGAAAACTTGTTTTCTGTTGGTGCTTTTTTAGATTCAGAAAGAGGAGCATTTTTAACATCCAAAACAGGCAAATGGTATTCAGAACCACCATATGCATTGTGGAGAAAAGTCTAAAGAAGATTAGAAAGTGGAGAATATAATTTGTTGGAAGGCCCAATAATGGAGCACCCAATGAAATTAAAGAATTTATTGCAAAGTGGAGAATTTGAAGTGCTGGAGTCACTATCCAAATTTGCAGAAAAAAAAAATAGTGGTAATGAAAAGTTTTCAATTACATCTGAGAAAATTTTCATTAAGAAATCTTTTATTGAACCCAAAATA
>JADGJH010001377.1:0-10357 GCA_027596945.1 Physocladia obscura | reverse complement strand
GCTGTAAAACTTAAGTGTGAAAAAGTGTCTCAAATTTAGCTGTGATGATTCTGGCTCAATGCCCTCCATTATCAATAGAGAAGTTCATTCATTCAATATATTTCTGAAATTTGAAAGGTGGTCATCTGTTGGTGATTGTGTTTGGCATGAAAATGTCATTTTTTGGTTTGCACAGATTTGATTTTTTTTTTGCACAGATTTGGTTGCTCACTCAATGTGTTAAACAATACTGATGTACTACTTTGATCCATTCCCCATTAATGAAGATATGGTCTAAGCAGTTTTGTAAATGTTATTGTTCTTGTATGTTTAGGGCATACAAGAAACAAAAACACTGTTGTCATTTCCTTATTCCCAGTGCATGTTGTAAATTGGAGCCCTACAAAGTGGACACTGATCTGACATTTTTGTATGCTCCTTGTAACAAGATTTGCAAACAAAATGAGAACATTTTGCAAGGCTCCAAATGTATTCATTTTGAAATTCCTGTCAACAAATGGGACATTGACAAATGTCATCAGCATTATTTTTTTCTTCCATTTTTTTTTTTGTTGTTGTAGTTCTTAGTTCTCTTTTCTTTAAGCCAAAAGGCATTATTTGTTAAATATTATCTTGATGATTTTACTGATAGTTTCAAAAATATCTTTGTTGTGTTTTACTTGCCACATTTTTCAATGACAAGAATCTTCAATTTTGGCTTGTTGCTTGATGTATGTCATTTATGCTGCCTTTATAAGAATGATTTTCATCAAACTCAATCACCAAGTTATATTTGACAAAATATAAATCAATTGTGTATGTCAGACAAGGGAATTGCTGTTTGATTTTATAAAGTTTGGGAAAGCCATTTGAATTTGATATACAAATTCCGTTTCTTTGACATAATTTTAAGGTTGCAAGCAATATTTAAATTTTTGCAGATCTTGAAGGCTTTCAGTTTACATGCAAACTTCAACAGTTTAATGATACCAGACTTCCACTGCTTTCATAGCTTGCTTAACACTCTGATATATCACTATTGTCAACAATTTGGAATGTCAAGATCCAATGGAGGATCATCATCATTTTTAATCAATGTCTTTGTCAAATTGCACTGTGGGTCTACATCAACCAACAATGTCTTCTTTCCTTCTCGAGCAAAGTCAAAGGCAACATTGATTGCTGTTGTTGTTTTGGCTACACTGCTTTTGGCATTGAAGCACAATAATGATTGGACTTTTTGGTTTATAAGCTCAACCATCAGAAAAACTGCCATTTGATGGCTGGATTGAAGGATGTATTTGTACTTCTGCTGGAATACTGGAATTTAATGAAGAGTCGCCATTTGATAGCTGATTATTATTAGCCTGGCTTCCAAAAGGTGAGCCATTTCCTTTTGTTAGTTGACTCAAGGAAGTTGTACGTCTTACTGGCGGTTTTGAAGAAAGCACCAGTCTTCCTGCTGCATAATCATAAGAACCAGAGGATTTTGACTTTTTTGCTCCAGATGAAGGGCTGGACACAGTTCTTTTTTTTTTTTTTTCACACATTGGTTATCTGAACAAACCAAATGAATGATGAGATGCAATAACAATTCAATATACTTAAAAAACTTGATGAGCAACTGCTGTGAAATATGGAGTTGCGAGGATTGTGTAGAAACAGTGAGTTCTTCTTGCAAACACGCCTAATTGTCTAAAGGGAAGGCAGAGCAGAAACACGTCTTTTTTAAACTGTGTGTGCAGCAAATGAAAAAGCTTCTGACAAAAAGAATCCGCTTTTTTAACAAGAGATTTCCCATTTATCAAATGGACCATGATACTTCCCAAAAAAAAACTATCAATAGTTTCCTGCACATAACACTTTGAAACTTACAAACAGTTCACTTCTCCCATCTATAATCTTTCTGTCAGCTACCCAAAAAATATCACAGGGTGGCACTTGTAAGCCATGTTTTCAAAACAAATTTGAATACTGAAAATGCATTTGCTCATTTTGAGTTTTCAATTAATTTTTAAGAGTATAATGTGATACTGTTTTTACTGCACCGCTTTATGTTGAAAATGAAACTGTGCCTCACATGTTTCAGTTTTTTAATTGATATTGATACAAAAATTTTAAAACCTTGTTGCAAATCTAAATCAACTCCTTCATATCACTTTGTCTGAAAACAGAAAAATTCCTGCGTGCTTATTGATGCAAATCCAAAAAACTGGTTTCACAATGGGATATTTCTTATTATGCAGGTTTTTTTATTTGAACTCTTGCTGTTGTGCAAGAATATTGTAGAATATTCTAGCTTTTAAAGTGGTACTATTCAATTACTTTTCTCACTTCTATAAAAGGCAAGCATTTCCCCAAGAAACTTGACAAAAAATCAGACCAAAACTCTTCAAAGTAATAACCTATCTGCAAGATTTTGATTTATTAAAACCAGTTCAACAAGGTAAGGAGACTTGTCAAGTTTAAAATTTTCTTTATCTTTTTCTCTTTAATGACCCACGTCTAGTGCAGTCATACCCCCTACCCTCCACCCACTACGCAAGCTTCGTGCCTGTTTTCTTTTGATTTTATTTTTGTATTTCTCAATAAAATTGGCATTTGGGGTGTCTTGGCAACATCCCCGTCTGCCCGCGTTTTGCCCAACCTTATTCCTTGAACAATTCAACCCAGCCTATTGATTGCAAAATCTCTCTATTGACAAAACAAATTTTGTTGATATTTCTCACATTTTCAGTCGTCATTGTTCAAATGAGAGACGACGACGAAGAAAGCGTCAACTTGTACAGCGACGAAGACAACAGAAACAATGTAAACGAAAGCGACTCCTCTAAGGATAATTCTGTCGATAAAGAGAAAGATAATGGGAAAGATTACGAGAAAGATTATGAGGTCGACACCGGAATCGAGGATAAAGACGGCAGCAGTACCGAGGAGGAGGAGGGTCAAATCAAGGACTACTCGCTCGATTACCGCCAAAGTTTGTGGGCTCAACAGCGTCAGCACAATCAGCAACGAGATCGAGATCGAGAACGAGAACAAAAACGGCAACAAGAACGAGAACAACACCATACTTTGAATCTCCCAATCATCCAACAATCGCAGTCACCAGCCTCACTTCAGCTGCAGCTTCCGCCAAACCCATTCCAACAGCAGCAACCGCAGCCAATTTCGCATCTTTTTAATGTTTTTCAACCTCCGTTTTACCACTCCGGTTTTCTGTTCACAAACACACAGCAAATTCAATCTCTCAGTCCCATTAACCCAATCATTACCCCATATTATGCCGCAAATACTACTAGCGCCAATATTCCTAATTGGTCGCGCACATCGAGCTTCTCAGTCACCAATGGTTTGACTTCCAACTCAAGCCCAAACGCAAACATCGCTGCCGATATCGATCCGGCAACCGCACTACTGAAACTAGATGCGCAGTATATTCCTCTTGCTTCGCTTATTCGACTTCCTGTGCAAACTCAGCTTCAAAGTGACTTTTTTTCTTTTTCTATCTGACTAATAATATTGAAAAAATAAAAAACAAACTCACAGCATTGTTACGCCTCCCACCGGACGAAGCTTCCAAATTGCGTGCGCTAATTGCACAGCTTCTGGCCAAATTTTCTCCGTCGCATTTGCAAACAATGGGCTTGGCGCCGGATCTTATTGTCTCATGCTTTACCATCCCTGCCTCAACGCCACCTGCGCCAATCTCAATCTCAATCCCTGCACCTTCTCGCCAGCAACTACCGCAACGCCAGCTGCTCCAAAACTTCCCGAAAAAAGCGAGTCCGTCAAAACAAAAACACTTAGGACAAAAACAAAAGTCACAGCAGTCTCAGAAAGTGCAGCAGAAAAAGTCTTACTTGCAGCAAAGTCCTCAGAGAAGGCAAAACGAAATAATTTCCCAGACGCGTAAGCAAAAAAAAGTTGCGCAAATGCAAAGAGATATACAATCGATTGCAGCCATTGAGCCAGATTCTACTGCCGCAACTTCAAGCTCCTCCTCCGCCATCATACATGCTTCTTCTCTCATTACATCCGCTGCTACCACAACTACATCTCTACTTCGAAGCTACCGAGTGGCAAAAAAGCAAGCCAACAAAGAAGACCGTCTGATATCACTTGTGGACAATGCTCGAACTTTGGGAATTCCAGAACCAGTAAAAATGAGCAAAAAAGCGGAACGGCAGCTGACGCAAAATGTGGCGCGAGTATATAACCGAACTGACGACTTTGGGGTGAATGGTACTATATTGAGTTCAAGTGTAACTTCAATCAAGACTGAAGCTGATTTGCAAACGCTTGTTTCTGATTTTTCAGGAACTAGAGCTGGAGAATCAAATGGAAATTTGTCCAAAACTGACACTATTCTTCCAGGTATGGCTGAAAGTAGTCAAATTCTCCAAGATGGCTTCAAACTGCATGAATTGGACAAACAGAAAACAAAAAGTGACCCACCAATGTCACTTCTGGAAAAACTTCGTTCAACTTTACGTGCTTCGAAACTTTCAGTCGTTACAACACCCACTTCAAATTTTGAAAAATCCGAATCTTCAGCAAGTTTACCTCTAAATCAGACGTCTGAAGAAGTTCAAGAACGCGAATCTTCAGAATCTGATATGGAAATTAGCGAATCTGACGAGCAATTTCCCGAAAACAGTGAAAAAATTAAGTCTGAGAAACCAAGCAGTCTGGGGCGGTTGTCAAAAACCGAGTCGGAAGCGGATACCCTTGATGAGTACTCTTCGTCCTCGGAATCATCTAATATTGCCAAAAATTGGCGGACAAAACTTTCCAGTTTCAACAACACCAGTAACCTTGTTACGCCTGCCCTCTCATCCTCGCCAAACTCATCAAATTCTATTGTTAAAACTGAAGCACCTTCTGATCTTCATACTCTTACTAATGGTAAATTACAACGCAGAAATCTTGTTTTCTGGTTGACAGAAATTTTTTTTTTGTTCTATCACTGAAAAAATAGGGTTCTCACATAAAATCGACAATGCTCCATTTATATCCGCTCAAGCTGCAATCTGGGCTCGCCAAAACCGCCCTACGGCAGCTGATTTGAATCTCCGTCTGAATTCGCCGAAACCCTCTTCTGCCGATATGAGTTCGCCTCAAAGCTCCGTCACCTCGCCATCGCCACTGCAATCGTTGACAAGCCGACGCGCTTTTATACCACCGAATCCGTCGAATCGCGTTACGCCGTTTATTGTCAGTGAAGATGAAGATGAAGATAGCGACGGTGATAGTAGTGTTGTCGATGACGATAAAAAAGTGGATGAAAAATCAGCGGTGGCTAATAACAGTGGCGGAGAATCAAATGAACAGAAAACGAAACTCGCTGTCAAGACGTTGACGCTCGAAGAAAAAATTCGGAAAATGAAAGAAGCGATTGCGGCGAAGGAAGCAGAAAAGGCAGCGACAAGAAAAAAAAACGAGATTGATCAGGCTCTTGGTAGCATCGATTCGTTGGCGAGTCCTCTTCCGCCCAGTAGCCCTGTTCCAGGAGTAGCCGTTGGAGGAGAAGGAAGTGTTAGTTGTTCCAAGGGCGAAATTAGCCAGATGAAAGAGGAGAATCCAAGTGAACTAAAACCAGAAATCAATGGCGATGTTGAGATGTCAGATAGAAAATCTGAAACTAAAGATCATAATGACGGTGTTGGTAATAGGTTTGGGAACGTGGTTATTTTGCCAGCTTCTGTTGCAAACCCACAGATAACTGCTTCGTCGTCGCTTATGGTAGCCAGCATTATTTCTCCACAAACACCTCAACCTGTTATTGCTGTATTACAGAAGCCCTCGTCCCTGAAGGAAAAAACTCCGACGCATTTAGACTCACCGTCAAATCCGTCATCGCCTCGCGTATCAGCAAGTTTGCCAACTTCTGCTGTCAACAACACTCTTGAATATCCATCGAATCCATCTTCACCTCGTGCAGTTACATCGGCATTGTCATCAACTTCTGCAACAAAAAACACTCTTGAATCCCAGATTGCTGCCGACGAAGCTCTCCTAGCCTCGGCGCTCGGCAATATCGCGACCCTTGAATCTCAACTACCTGTTCTCACAAAGACTGTCGAACATTTGGATGCGCAGCTTGAGACGCAGAAAAGCGAGATAGCAAAGCTTGAAGAGAATCTTGCAGTTGCACGGACAGGACTCATTCAAACGGAACGTGAGCGCGAAGATGTAGGTAATACTTTGGCAAATGCGAAAAAAACTATTTTGCTAAAAGTGAGTGCTGCTGGAAATCTGCGTGGGGCGTTGAATGGCCGGCGGATGCAATTACTTGAAGTATCGCAAAAGCTGAAGAAAGAGCAGAGGATGAAAGATAAGCTGAGGAAAGAGCAGACGCAGCAACAAGTAATTGTGCCGCAACAGCAGCAACAAAAATATGGGAAGCGTGTTGGTACAATACAAGGCGGGGATTATAAGAGAGCCAAAATTGAGACAAAGATGCAGCAGGTTATTGTGAGTGAGGATGATTTTATTCGCTTTGGGGATATGGATGTTGATGGTTTAGAGAGTGGTGATGGAGAAACATTGGAGCCAGCAGCTTTTCGAAATGTAAATGAGAGTGTTTCGGCTACTGTTGATCGAGAGGAAAAGTTTTCACGTATTGTGTGGGAGCAAGAGACAACTGTTGATCGGCTGTATGTTATTGGAGGTTGTTTGGTTAAAATGTCAGAAGTTTGCAGACTTTCAGATTTGTATGGATCAAATGTGCCTCTGGATGATGGATTGGGTCAGATTAAGGTATACCTAAATTTATGTTGCTTTTCTGTTCAAATCCAATTTCTGAATAATTGTTTTAATTAGTCTCAAAAAACATCTACTGTTGCTGGGTTCGTTCCTTTTGAAAGCCCTTTGATTCAATTTCGGTCTTACCGTTATTTTAATTTATTACAAAATGGAGAATCGGTAGTGGCGAAACAATTGGGCTTGGGAAACAAGATTGATGTTTTCAAAGTTATGTGCAAAAATGAAACTGCTGATATTGCATGTAATGATCCTGCGTGTTCTGGTCAACACTTTCGAGATTCGTCTCTGTCTGGTATGTTTTAAATTGAAGCTTTGTGTTTAAACCAGTTTCTCATTATTTTTCCTGTTTTTCTCCAGAAAACGAGGTCGTGCTTGATTTACTTGCGCACCTTGAAAGCGACCCAAATATCAATGTCGCTGAAGTGCGTGCGTTAATCCAACAAAGTCGCGGAAAAGGGACGACATACGACGATATTGTTCGTTTGATAATCGACTTTCGAAACGCCCATGCTAAAGATCACACAGTAGTTTTCAAATCAGCAAACGGTGCCGTTTGCAAGGCCCTGAACGAGCAATTGAATCCTGGGGGTAATAATGTGTTCCGAGATGCGCATGCTGTTGTTGTGCATCAAGAGTACCCTCCATTTCTTCTCCCGACAAACCAACCGATTTTCTTGAAAGGAATCCAACGTGTTTGCGACGGCGAGAAAGCAAAATTCGAACGTTACTTTGAAATTCCGTTAGAAGAAAGCGAACACAAGGCCATGATTGAACGAGATCCCAAAAATGTTTCGCTGCGAATTTCATATGCTCATTCACTTTTGCCAAGCATGCTATCTGCGAAGGAGTTCCGAAAGACGAATAAGGATATAGTTGCATGTATAGATGTACTTGTGGAAGCTGTGGAACAAATTAATAATTCCGAAGAATTATGGATGTTTTATATCGAGCTCTACATGCGACGGGCAAAAGATGATGATGTACGGGATATTTTCGAACAGGGGCTTGGATTTATTCCAAATTGCGTTGCGTTTTGGTGGCGATTTTTTTTGTGGGAAATAGATGTTGATGCAAAGGAAACACTTTTGAAAAGAATGCTTTTCAAATTTCTGGACGATGATTGCTTAATTGGTGAGTCATTAAAATCTGTATTCTTTTTTTTTCAATACCCTATTTTTTTTTAAAAAAATTGATGTTCTTTGTAGATTCTTGTTTGAGGTCATCTACAGTTTTAGCAGTTGTTGTACAACTGGCGAAACTGTATTTGGATTATGATGTGCAAAAAAAATCCGGACGAGTCTTTTTGCACACGTTTCTTGGAGCCAGAAAGTTTTTGGACATTGAAAAGTTTTCTTCGAATAGTCGCGCCGACAAGAATAGCCTCCACCCGTTTACAGAATATTTGCATTGCAAAGTTTTGACTGTGTCTGATCTTGCAAAAATCTGGCTAATTTATTTGCATTTAACATACCACGGCACACTTCCGACTGGAATATTTTATAACTACCCTTATGACCATCTCATTCGGCAAGAGTACTTTCTGTTGAAATTTGGGAAAGATATTGCAAATGCCATACACACGCCATCTGGAGTCGACATGATCTGGTTCAAGCAGTTGTTTCAGAACTGTATTCATGCATGGGACGTTTACGTTGAAGAATGTAGTTCTGCGTTTCACGAGAAAGCGAGTGTTCCATACCTTGCAATATTCAAAAACTACGTGGAATTTATTTCGCTGCGAAGTAAAAGTAGTCGCGTGGAGAGGCTTGTTTCGAATGCTATTGAGTCGAAGCCGTGGTGTAAAGGCTTATTATTGCTGTCCGTGAAGGTTTGGCAACAAAATAAGTTCAACTTTTTTGTTAATTTTTAAATTTTTCACAACATTTTTAGTTGAATAATTATTCCATACCAGTTGGAGAATTCGGGCTTGTGAATAAATGGGTCAAGGATCTTTTCGCTGCAGATTCAAAGAAACAATCACTTAAAGTTGTTTCACCAGCAGCATCAAAAGCTGTTGAATTGCTTGTAAATTCTATTCGCGTCTGTTTTAGTGGCCTTGAAAAGGTAATCACATTTTTTCTTTGCAACAATGACTGACACAAACTTAGATTGATTTGGTAGCTGATCTGGAAAATATTGTTACTGTGCGAGAAGAAGCAATGAAACTCTATGAAAAAGCTCTTGGGTTATCCGTTAACATTCAAACCCCAGATTTCTCTCCTTATATCAAAGCTTCATCTTCATATTCATCACTTAAACCGAATGTTTATTTGTGGCTTAATTATCTTATGCTTCAAAGCATTCAATTTTTTGAGACTGGACATTCCAACGTGCGACACGCGTTTGAACAAGCACTGGAGGTTGTCAAATCGCGAGATGACCGAATTTTGTTATGGAATGAATATTTAACCTTTGAAATAAGGCATGTTGTTGGAGAAGTATATAAGAGAGTTTTGGTTGTATTATGGCGAGCAGTTGATGATTTGGGCGCTCCTTCAGATAGTCCAATCGGAGGATCAAAGGACGGTATTGATGGAATTTGTGGTTTAGTTTCTGTCAAGGTAAATACTGTATATATTTGAATTAAATTAATTGGTTTTTGTTTTTCACAAGGATTTTCGAGATTGTGCGCAAATGCTTCTGAGGCTGGTCTCTCTTCTTCCGCGAGAAAAAGCGGCTGAAATTTTGGATATGATGAATAAGACACAGTCAGAAGTACTATATACTTTGCCAATGTAATGGGACGAAATATCTGTTTTATTTTGCTGATATTTCTTTTTTAGTTTCGCGAAATATTATTTTGAAGCAGATGCTGTCGAATCAGGAAAAAATATTTTGTCTGGAGCATTGCGAATGAACGCAAAGTCATTATGGATCTGGCAGCTGTTAAGCCGATTTTTATGTTTTTCTTATTTTTATTTTTTACATGATATCGCGTTTCGTAGAATTTATGCTGTTGAAAACCTGGGTGGGCAGTTTGGAAACACGAAAACAGTTCAACGAATTTGTGATTACGCAGCAGAAATCTTTGGTGCTTTGTATGCGAAAAATATTGTTCAGGTTAATTATTTTTTTTAGGTTGTGTTTTTTTTTTGAAACATAAGTTACCAGATGACTGGAGAAAAAGATACCGACGATGACGTGATAGCCACGACACTTACAAAATGAGTTTTTTTCTTTCCTTTTTGTAAGTCTGCAATTCATTTTTTGTGCTGGTTTTTGTGGCAGCAAGTCTGTTCGTTTGCTTTGTCAGCGTGCTGGAACCTGCTGCTACCTTTCTCCAAGTCTTATTATTGATTGCTGCCAAATTGCTGCCTCGAGCGCAAAAATATTTTTTCCCCCTTACCCCTTCATGTGTCAAACTGATTTCTAAAAAACTCACAGTAAGAATTTTTATTTGTTTTTGCGAAGATTTAATCACCATTTGTTTTAGAATACTTGTGTCCTCCATTTTTTCCAAATATCCAGGCGTACAATAACTTTTTGCTGACACAAGCACCTGCGAAAATAGACGGTTGTTTTTATTCGGGTTTAAGTATATTTTCGTTTTTCTTCAATCTTCTTTCTTCTACTACGACTTCACTGTTTGGACGTGTATATTATTTCGGAA
>JADGJH010001375.1:0-10359 GCA_027596945.1 Physocladia obscura | reverse complement strand
AAAAAATGAAAACATCGTATCGCAATTATGATAAAGTCACTGAAATTGTTGTAATGGTGAAGTACTAACAAATCCGTGACAGCAAGTTCTCGATCAATGTTATTGCTTTCCACAAGTCTCAAATTTTGCGATTAGAGTTGAATTAGTTGAAAACAAATAGAAAAGCAAGATGGCAAAAGATTAGATGCCATTTCTGTTGATGTAACACAAGGTTTATATTTTCTATTTTTTAACCCCCAATCACACGCCCGCACCGTTTTCTCTGTGGAGCTTCTCTAATAAAAATTTGAATTTCAAAGATTATCCCTTCAGGTAGTGACAAATCAACTCAACTTTGAATAAGTGTTTTATTTACACTCAATGAAAGTGATGGGTATTGTGTTTGATTTATGTGTGAGTTCACTAAGAAATTTCATTGTTGTGAAAAATCAACTCAACTTTGAAAACTGTAAAGATTGTTCACACAATATTAGTGATGAATAATCTGAACGATTTTAGTGGGTGTATACACTAACAAAATTCAAATCAACTCAACTCAACTTTGAATGATGTGAGACTGTTCACTTAATTATAGTGGGGGGTATTGTGTTTGATTTAAGTCTGAGTATTTGCTAAAAAGGTTGTGTTTGTGACAAATCAACTCAACTTTGAATGCTGTGAGGATTGTTCACTCAAGTTTAGTGAGTTATATTGTGTTTGATTTAAGTGAGAAGAGTTGCTGAAAATGTTGTGTTTGTTTGAATGAAATGAGTATTGTGTGGTCAAAGAAAAGTTCGATCAGCTGGATTTTTTGTAAAAAACAACGACTATTTTAATTTCAATTTAACAATATTTACTTAAAATTATTTTCTTTTATAATAATAAAACTATGACTGTTACAATTCCATCCACAACTGTGAGAAATTGATTCTTAAAGACCCTTCATATTGGAACAATCTATAAGGACCCATGTAATGAACACCACTATGAAGTACAAAAACGTAAAATTAATACTACTTTATCGAAAGTAGGTGTACCTTATTTTGGTTCAAATCAAGCCATGAACATTGAAGTGCCTGACAAATGGATGAAAATGGCCAATCCAACAATCGCCAACATTAACCAATCAATGAAGGAACGAATTCTAGAGTTAGAAGAGACGGTCAAACGATTACAGTCTGAATTGAATGACACCAATAGTCCTGATTTCAAGAAACTGTTGGTGATTGAAATAAAACATTCATTACTGGATAAAATAAAACAATTAATGAATGATAACAAATACTTTGAGACAGATGCAGAGTTGTTCTTTGTTGACAATACACTTGTCTATTATCTAAGAAAGAAGTAGTGGCGATAATAAAAAGAGAATTCAGCGAATCAAACACAATTTAAAGAAAGGAGACACAAACCTCTGCAAAGAATTCCATGACAACCAGGCAGCCATCCAAAAGAGACTCTACCATCACTTGAAGAAGGAACTCAAAGATGAAAAGATTGTTGAAATAAAGAGACGTTAATCATTGTCAGAGTCAGAGAATGCTGGCAGTGGTGCTCTATCCTGAGCGAACATGTGGCCCAGAAAATCTTGAATGCTTTTGTTTCCTTGACTGTTTCATCTTGTGTTTATGTATACAGCGTCACAGGTTTCCAATTCCATAAATACCGGCTCTGACGGATTAGGTGAACAGTTTACGTGCACCGATGGCTCGGATATTGTTCCATTCGAAAGATTCCTTATTGTTGTAATGGTGATTGTTGTCTGGAGTTTAGTGAGTGACAATGGACAAACAACCCACTTACCGCATTCATTCTTGTACACCAGAACAACTGCTTTGTGTGTTGTAAGCACTCCATCTGTAGGTCCATCATTCAAATCCAGCTTGACGCCTTGTTTCTCTGAATCCCATCTGCTCATTTCAATCTGTGACAAATTTTTGTTGATAACTTGAGTCTTGCATCTTGTTTCAAAGTGACTGGGCATTGTCTTTCTTGAAATCACAATTTTTTTTTTCTGTCTTTCAAAAATAAACTCACGTTTTAATTTTTATTTTTCATGAACACTATGCCGATCGCTATACCGCCTAGATTTCGTGCCTGATGTAAAGAGAAACATTGAGTAACTTACAATAAGAGAAAGCGAAAACTCACTATCTTTTGCTAACAATCCAAACAATGATTTTCTCCGATCCATTCGTTTCCGTTTTTTTTCAGCTCCTGCAAACTGCGGACCGTGACTTCGTTTTTTTGATTCCACTTTGTTACTGGAATCGCTACTACTCTCGCTGCTATTTGAATCTGAATCTGAATTATTTGATTCGTCATCGTTGTCATCATCGTCATTATTACCGTCACTATCATCACTATTTTTTGTGGACGTTATTGTTGTGGCTGGCGTTACAATCCCTCCTTGATTCACACTGGTCCCTGTCCCGCCAGATTTTCTAAAAAATGAAAATTTATCGGATATATCCTTTAAAGTTGTATGTAGTCTTCCGAAACCATCACCAGACATTTGCCTTCTTGTTGGTTGATAGCGTAGATGTGGTAGAATTGCAGTTGCCGTGGGTTTTTCATCAGACAGTCGGGATAATGCGGGAGGTGAAACAATGGCAGGCTGTGGCGGAACAGCTGAAACTGTAAAGTCAAGAAATGTTTCGGGTGTTGTGTTTCCGGAACTAGTTGCGATTGACGTGATAGGGATTTGCGAATCTGGCAAATTAGGAGCTCTCCCTCTTCTCGAAGATAGAGGAATAGTCGATGAAACTTGAGATTCTTGCGTGTCAGGAATTCGAGGAACATACGGTGGCTCATACTCGCTTAGTGAAAACAGTGGGCCGGAATCTTGACACAAGAGAGGGAATTGTCTTTCATCGTCTTCGTCATTTATAATAAGCGGGGGGCGTGGAATTTTTGCTGTTGTTGTTGTCGACTCGTTTTCTGATTCTGATGGAGTTTTCAATACAATTTCATCATCATCATCATGACCGCCAGTATCATCAGCAACACCATTTGAAGATTCTAGATCGGATTCGTCCCCAAAATTTTCTTCATTTTGATCCATTAACTGTGTCATTTCTATGATTTCCAAATCAATTTTTGCTTCTTTTTTCGAATTTATCTGTTGTTTTTTCTCATAAAACCGTGCATTTTCGATTTTATTGAGGCCTTGGCCATTATTATTTTCATTTGGATTGCTTTCATACTTTTCGTGGTCACTGCTATGTTCCGCTACAGGTTTTTGTGTTTTGGAGACATGACATTTTTCACTGTCATTATTTACACCATCAATTTTTTCTTCGCGAAGTATGCTTTCCGCTGTGTCATTGCCGTTATCCGACAATTCTCGGATGTTGTTTTCACTTCTTAAAAGAGGGATTTCGTTTCCATCACTATCGACTTCAACTTCTACCTGAACTTCTATCTCCACATACTCGTATTCACTTTCGCTGTCATCGTAGTTGACATCATTAACTTCATGCATGGTCATTGTTATATTTCCCGTTGCTTCTGCCGTCGTTCTAACAACTTTCAGTGGCGACACTGAATCTAATTTTCGATTACCAGGTACTTCGAAAGCTGATTTTTCAGCATATTTTTCACCGTTCCCATCATTATCTTCATCGTGCTCCACATTCTCATCGTCATTTTTTTTATCGTCCTCGCCACCATAATTTTTTTCTCCATCACTTTTCTCATTATCGTCATCAGAACCATCAGAATCATCAACAATCATGGCCATTGTCGGCGGGAGTTGCGAATTGGAGCGACCTATTGACACCAACGATGCAGGAAGTTTCGGCGACTGTGAAAGTGGTCTGTTCGACAGAATTTGCACGTCCAAAAGGGTGACTGCAGGCGAATCAGGTGGCGCAATACTTGCAACATTCTGTGCAAGCACGGACGCAAAATTGGTCGTTGTTTTTAGAATAGTGAGCGAACGTGTTACAGGAGTTGCAAATACAGAAGATTCATTAAAACTGGAGTGTTTGAGAAATTCGTGATTTTCTGTGATTGATATTGGCTGTAGCGGAAGCGAAAGTGATTTTTGATTAACTGTTTTTGAGAGTTGTAATTCTTTCAATTGTTTTCTGGAGGTTGCTTCGGCCAAAATTTTGATCTGATGCTCCATCAATGAGGGTGATGAAGGCAATATATCTAAAGAATCAGTTTGCATTTGCTTTTCGTCATCAAATTCGGTTTCATTCAACGGACAATGACTTCTGCTATATAATTCAGTTTCTACTTCTGTCGATATAGATGACTGGGCTTCAGAATAAACTGGCTGAATAATAGACTGTTCGTCAACAGTAATATCACTATCTGTCGTGCTAAATTTACGAGGAGTGACGAAAATAGGGCTGGTTGCAAAGTTTTTGCGGCTAAAGGAAATTGCCGCCATTAATTCATGATGAGTGCTTTGCACTGAATTTCGCGATTCTTTTTGATTTGAAATAGATACTTGTTGGTTTGATTCATTTACATTTTCTTGAGAATGTGTATCTATTTGCTTACCCGTTTCTGCGACAGAATCTTGAGAGTCTTGAATGACTTCATCGCCGTCGTATTCTTCTTTTTGTAGTTTTCTCACGGAAGATTTTTTTTGGGAGACGGGGATTCATTAACGCGATGTAAATCTGTTGAATTGATGCAACGATGAGTAGCAAAATACACCAGAACAATATGCTAAACAAAAAACCTGTTGATGTCAGAATTGAGGGAGACGATACAGCTGGTGAGTTCAAGCCTACAAAGTGGTGTTTGCGTGACTGCGAGTGAGGAAAAAGGCACGCGTAGATTTGGGCGGGAACACCAAATAAAACAACCTTGAGAAGTGGCGGCTGCAGGGTCAAGTAGCCGCACTGTTTAAGCGAAAACGATGGGAGAAGCTCGGCATCGAGGGGGGAGCGATAGCTGGCATTGGTCAGGAGACTAAGTGGATATTGAATTACAGGCGAAAAAAAGAGGCAAAAGAATGCATCAACGAAACGTTGGCTCACTCTTCAATGTGAAGAATCAAATGGTCGAGTAGCGGACTGATTGCGAGTGAGCGGCCGCGTAACATCGAACACAGGTCGAGCAGCGGCTCACACAGCAAGCGGTGGAGCTGCGAAACATAACTCGACGCGTCGACGGGAAGCACAAATCGCAGCGGCGTGCGCAACATGTGGTTATTGTCGATACCGTTGCAACCGTTGTTATCGTTGTTATTGTTGTTTATCCTCTCTATCAGTTCATTCTCTTCCATCCATTTGCTTTCTTCTTCTTCTTCTTTATCTTCGTCTTCTTTTCTACGCTCACTTTCCAGCCATACGGTTACCGTCACTGCAAGCTGTTCGCCTTCTGCTGATTTAACTCGAACACCTTTTCCCTTCTTGTTCATTGCAAATTGAAAATTCAAACAAAAAAGAAAAACTGCTGACTAAACAAGCATTTTTTCAAGAAACCCAGTTCCACGCCAATTTCAGATTTAGAGTTTCACCCAATATTGAGGCGTATATTTCTATTTCTTAAGATAATTATCAATGATAAACTAGGTTTCATAATTATCAATATTCTCCTTCAACAGGTAATTACTCGGATTTAGACTGAAATTCCATCACGTTTTTACACTACCTAGTTTGTCATTTTTATCTTGATCATTTATATTCTTTTCCAACAGGGCGCTTCATTTCTATCGCATACTTAATCCAACGACTTCTGGAAACTCCGTGCAAGAAATTCCAAGATATATTGGATCATAATAATTTTTAGGCTGATATATTGACAGTGTTTTCAAAAAGGTTTCTCAATCTTCTTTATTACTGCAATCTTCCCATATTGCGGCAAGATACGACATAGAAAAACATATCAATATTCCAACGACTAGAATTGATGCTGCTACTGTTATACTAAATAAAAAATCGAGAAAAAAAAAAAAGAAAAAAAAACATTCCTCATCTCCAAGCACATTTCCAGTGTTTCAATATGATTTTTATTCAAGTCAGGTTCTTTTGTCAGCTTGGGAAATTTCTCGATTTTCGAGTCTTTTAACTGTGTAACTTTTTGGAAATTCTTGATTTCTGCATGTAATGAATGCAAATCTTGGTGCGATTAACTTCATCAGGAAATAATTGGAATGCATTGACAGACATATCTATATCTGAAAATTTCTGACAAGGCATTTTAATGTTAGCAATTACTTTACAAAATGAAAAAAAGATTTTTATTGCATTTGCAGCAATGAAATTCGCACTGCCGTATTAATATATTAATAATGTTTGTGTAATTAATTTTTTTTTTCATTACAATAAATCATTAAATCAGGATCGATTTCAAAGATACATTTGAAACACATAAAATTTTTTAAAAAATTGCATTACATTCCTCAAATATTTACATTTACGAAAAATTTCTGATAATTTTTAATTTAAAATCTGTCTGACAGATATTTTTGTTACACAAATTATATAATTAACAGTTTTTTAATTTGATCAAAGCACAACATCAATATCAGCACTCAAGTTCACATCAATTTTTAACTTCCTGGCCAGAAGAGGAAGAGAATAGCAAAAGCAGTAAAAAGGTTTGGATGAGATAGATGAAGAGGAAGAATTTGGTTCATTTATTACTCATAGCAGGCATGTATTTAAAACTTTAGTAATGAACAAAAATACATGAAGTGACAAAAAAATTTATAATATATTGTTACAATTTCTTGTGTTACAGAAGCTATATTTGAAGTGTGTAATTTACTTCTGTGCAGAAGGTCGATAAAATTTGCTTTGTTTAATAAATTGAAATGGAAACCATAGTTTGTAAAAGACAACCAGATCAAAGTCAAATATCCAAAAGTTCAAAATGCGTACAAAACTTCGAAACAGACTTTAAATTTATTAACCTATTTGCGCTGGAGGTGATCAGTCCAATAACTAGTAAAATTGACAAACTTCCCAGCATCAATTATATTTTATGTCAACTTTTGATATGGGAAGAATTGCTCTTTCTCCAACGTGCCGACCCCAAATAAAGGTTGGAGAACTGAGTCATTTTCTCCACTCCAAAATCAAAGATTATCCATCTTTTTTCTACTGGAATTCACAAATAAATCTACATCTGTGTAACTCTTGAGTTTCCAAATGATGTTTGTAAGCAAAATATTTTTAGCCCATTGCAGAAATAAAATCAAAATATTTCAGTGCATAGCAAGTATGCAAAATACATCTATGTGGCATTAAAAATTTCTCTTATGCATTGTTGTCATTTTAAATGCATTGAAATTCATTATTTTTTTTTGTTACTAATAGCAGTCATGTATTTAAAATTTTAATAATGAACAAAAACGCGTAAAAAATGCCAAAAATTTATAATAATACATAGTCAGAATTTCTTGAGTTTCCTGCTGTTCTTTAGGTTGTATTTTGGGTCGAGACCAATGAGTTCCGATTCAGCAACAGCAATTTCGAGATCTTTTCTAGCGATTTGCCTATTTTTGAATGTGAAATTAGTTGATCAAACCTGGTGTGCCGTTTTTCCCTTTACCTGTGTTTGCATAGTGCTTTCTGCATCAATTTGTTTTTGTCATCTGAGATGGCCTGATGGAAAAAAAACTGAAAAAACAGACGGGCAAATAATGGTTGTGCATCTAAAGCAACACCCGCAGCATCCTTACTTTCCGCCGAGCTTAGTTCTCGAGCATTACACTCCATCACAACTGTCTATGCAGAAAACTCTGGCAATCTTCTTTACACTTGTCGGATCTACGATTGGGTTTGCAGTTTTTCTTATTTGTCGCAAAACTGTCGATCGGAATACTCGTCTGGTTTTTGTCTGGTTTATCACATGTGCGGTTATCCACTTCTTTGTCGAAGGCTATTTCGCATGGAATAACAAGACTATTGCTGGTCAACAGACTGTGTTGAGTGCTATATGGAAAGAATACGGAATGAGTGACTCAAGATATATGAGTAGTGATCCATTCGTTGTTATTATGGAAGGCTTTACAGCGGTATGCTTGCTTATACCTGGAAGTCAAATGTAAATTAATTTTCGGACACCAACTTTTTTTTTAAGGTTTTCTGGGGTTTGCTTTCCCCAGTTGCTGCATATTTGATATACTATTCCCACCCTTCGCGCTACTTGCTTCAATTTATTATTAGTTTGGGTCAGCTATACGGTGTTCTACTTTATTATGGCACTGAAATTTTTGAGAACTTTACTCACGCAAGCCCAAAGTTTTTACATTTTTACGTGTATTTTTGGAGCTTCAATATTCCTTGGGTTATTGTTCCAGTTTTGATTGCTAGACACAGTGGGGGGATTATTCTCAAAGCTCTCAATGCTTATCCTAAGATCGCAGCAACGAAGCCAAAGAAAGCATAATATATTTCTTGTTTCCTATTCGTTCATTACTTTTTCCAAGACTCTTTATGAAGATATGTGTTGTTTTCCCTCCTGGCTTGTTTTTGAATTGGGAATGTCGTGGCAGATAATATTAAGTAACGTTCTCAACTCCAACCTGTATTTGGTATACCAGGAAGTGCTTTCTACAAAACCCACAGTTTTCATAAACTGCCGTTGAGTTTTTAATCAAAATGTCGCTTCTGGGAAGAGCAAGAATCTTTGGAGTAACTCTGAAGCAGAAGAATTTCAGTTCTTCTTTTGGTTTTATTGCAAAATCTACCAATATAAGATGAAAGTCAATGATTCATCATTGTTTCATTCACTTCTTTATGCATCTTCTCCTTTATGATTCCCGTTAAACCCGTCAAGATTGTTCAATACATAGAAAGCTCTTTGAAAATCCATGCTAAGGTTTTGATACCCATGCTAGGGACTCTTAAAGTCTTATTAAAATGTTCCCTCATGCTTTCAAGAATCTTATTTCTCCCACTAATGTCCAATCAGTGGCATTCATTGCAAATGCCGATTCCGATTGTAGCACCAGTTCCAGTCCCAGCAGCAGACCTCAGTTCGTGCCGACCGTCATCGACATGTTCAAAATCGCGCAGATCAATAGCTGTGCGAGAATCAGAATAGATTTGCGATTTTGAGTTTGCGTATGAATTTTTCCTTGTTTGAATTTTTTCTGCCGTTTCTATGTTATCAGCATCGAGACTAGCTTCATTATTTGCACTGAACGTTACATTTTCCAAAGTTGTTCGGCGCATCGAATTTGCACATTTTCAATTCCTTTTTTTGTTGTGGTATCATTCATGTTGTTACATCAGACCAAAAAATGTCCAAAAACCATATGCAAAACTCCTTTCAGTTGTCCAATAATTTGTCTATCACATTGCACTCCAAATTGTTCATCTTGATGCAGCAGCTCATTCTCCAAATTATCTGACATCTCACTTTGTCTGCTTTGAACTTCCGTGTTTTCCCTCACGCCGCATCTGCTTTCCTTCCGCAGAACTGATACAAGTTTCTTGCGACTTACCCAAAGTCTATGCTTTAAAGTCTCCCTTTCTCCATCCAATGTTTCATACTGATAAACTCCGTCTTCTCTTTTTGCTTTAACATGTTGGGAGAAAGTAATATGTCTTCTTCGTTCCAAAGGCAACAGCAAAAATTCAACAACACCTTTGGCATTTTCTCTGTTGAAATTTCAGTATTATTTGAATATAAGATGATATTTTACCGAGTAAGTAAGACTGTTGGCTTCGCTTTCGGAACGGTCTTTGTTTTTGACATAGTAAATCTCAGCGCATCAGTGGATTTAACAGGAGGCTCCATTGTATTTCGAAGATTTGATTCCATTGCTTGTAATTGTTTCTCATGAAGCTCGCGAATGATTCTTTCTTTCGAAAAGTCGATGTATGGCGAGGAAGAGTTGGGGGTGAAAATTTTCGTTACAGGCCAGCGAATTTCAGTCCAATGACATTCAGCTTTTCTGGGGAAATTTTTGCACGTACTGCTGCTCGCAAATGCAGAGTCACAAGGCAAGCTGAAATTATAAGCATAAATGTCGTGTTCGTATTTATCGAAATTTCTCCTTGTCGCGGGCGGATCAGGTGCACGTGGTGGCTCATGGGGGTACGTTGATGATGAAGAATATTCACCATAAAAGTCGCCATTAAACTTTTCTTGTGCCTTTTGTAACAATTCTTGTTGAGCTGGTTGCAAGCTGCATTTTTGCTTTTGCAGTTCCGCGAGTTGGTTCTCTCTTTTAAACATTTCTTGAAAGTACGATGAGTTGCTTTTATAAAATCCGCGATAACTTGCTGCACGTGGACTAACAATACGAAGTTGCAGCTCCGCAAGTTTTTTGTCACAATCAAAAGTGCAAATTTCTTTGCGCACCTTTAGCTCTTCTTTCCCTCTTTGTGTCTTTGGTAAAATCGGGCTATCATCTGTGATCATTGGAATTGATTTTGAAGGAGGAGGCAAGATTTTCAT
>JADGJH010001373.1:0-10366 GCA_027596945.1 Physocladia obscura | reverse complement strand
ATCTCCAAATGAATCAGTGATATCAATCTCAAAATGAATTTGAGAAGGAATGAATTTGAAATAGAATTTCAAATACACTGGTTTAAAAGGGCTTTGTTTTTCTTTTCTGTGAAAAATAATCTTACAATAAAACAAAAATTCTACCTTTACAACCTGATCTACTATCAAGCTGTTAAAGCTCCCCATCTATGTGAAAAACCAACAATATCAGGATATGCAATTGAAGAACAACTGCTGAAATACTTGAACACAGTCAAAAAAATTCATGTGCATCTAAAATATGTGAACCAGCCTGCCCTGAAACACATTAAAGAACTCAAAGACAAAATTGACTTTGGGCTTACACGTACAGTTTTGCAACAGGGCATAAAATCCACATCATGGCAGACATCAGGGAATCACTCTCATTTCTTCAAACAAACTATACAAAAAATGCATGGAAAACTACCTACATAAGCAACAATTGCAATAAACCAACTGTGACAAAGAAGTAGAGGAAATAAATGATCATTTGTGGCAATGTAAAGCATACTATGGAGAAAGAGTAGCAATAATGCATAAATTTGTAAAACTCATGGGGAAACCTACAGACACAGCTGCTGCCAAAGAATAAAATGAAAAAATGAAAAATGAAAGGAAAAAAAAAGGAGAACCAGAACCAATTGAAACTGATGGCAGATATGAAAGAAAGAAGATGGGGAATAATCAATCATGGCAGCACCCAAAGATATGAAAGCTGGCTTGCATCTTTTGTAGTGGTTGTTCTTCTTGATTCAAATCTTCCATTGTTGTGCCCCATTCTTCTTGATACAGTGTCTGTAATTTTTCCAGTTCCGGCATTTGTAATGTTTTTGTTTGTTTTTCCTCATTTTCAGTTCTTAGCAGTGTGCAAAAATTGGCATTTTCTGCAATTGATATTCTTTTTCTTGATCTGCTTCTTCCACAGCTTCTTGGTGTTGTGTTCTTTCTTCTTCTTCTTGCCATAACTTTTGAGTTAGCAGCTTGTTTTACTTCTTTTTTTCTTCTTTTTCTTGTAGCCCCTCTGCTTGCTGACTTTTTTGGTTTTTTAGTGCTGTCTCTTCCATTGCCATATTTTTCTTTTCATGATGTGGTAGTTGTACTTTGTTTTTCCTTTGGATTCTGTTTGCTTGTATTGATTGCAGTTCATATACTAGATTTTTGACTCTTTTTGTTATTGTAGGTGTTTCTATGGCTCTTTTCAGAAGTGAGTCCTATGCTTTGGTTGCTTTCAAAGTTGTATTCAAGTTCCTCCCTTTCTTCACTTGCTCTTTGCCTTTTCTCATTTCCCTTCTCTTCTTTTTCATCCTTGTCACTTTCATATTGCTTCATTGTTTTCCTGGGTATATTGGTTATACCTTCTGGCAGTTTTTTCCTTTTCATCTTGTGATCTACTCATATTTTTGCAGCTTGTTTTCTTAGCTAGTAGTCTCCTTCATGAATATATTCATCTATTTCTTCATCTTTATTTAGTTCTTCATTGATGTTGTTGTGTATTGGTTTTTTACATTCTAGACATAGCTGTATTTGTGGCATAATTGTTTTGTACTTTCTTTGAACTCTTTTTTTAGGACCATAAACTTTCATTGGGGTCTTGTCTATTTTATTTTTTTATTTAATTCCATTTTCTGCCTCCCATTCTACAGTTTTTTCACATTGAGACTTCCACAATCTTTCATTTACAGCTTTATTCAGCCATTTCCAGGAGTTGATTTTCTTCTATCTGTGTTGTGTACATTGCATTAATTCCATAACTTTGGGGATGAAACCATTTCCTGCAATGTGTGCCCATCTGAAATCAAGTGTTTCATGTCCATAATCTTTAGATCAGAGACCATTTATGCCACATTTCTCAGTCATTATCAAACCATGTACAAAATAAAAGCTCTACAAAGAGTGGAAGGGGAAGAGAAACAAATGAACATTTTACACAAACAGGAACTAGAAATAGTGCAAGCACTATACCACAACAAAAAAAAGTAAGACAATTAGAGCAAAAAAAAGTAATAGTCAAAGAGAATTGGTGAGCAACAAAAAAATCACAGAGCATAGAAGGACAGAGTTGAGTGAGGAGAGTGAGTCTAAGTGGAGTAAAGAGGAGGGGTTGGTGGGAGGTGGGGATGGAAAATAAAGGGCATTTCTTCCAATGAGTTGCAAATGGCATAGCCAGGCTGTCAGAGACCAAAGGTGAAAGATGGAAGATTTGGAGATGTGTTTATTGTGTAACACCATTTGTAACCCAAATAATAACAAGCAGCAACTCTTAAAAAGAATGCACCTTAAAAAAAGGATTAAGAATTATTAGATTTGTTAAAAAGCCCTGTATAATAAACTTTGTGTGTTTCAGTGAAAATTGTCTTTTTCTTTTTTTTATATAGCCATAACAATAAAGTAAAATAATAAGTATGCATTTCAGTAAAAACTGTGAAACATCATGAAGATAATCTCCTTTGTTTAAATACCATTTTTCCCTTAAAACATGTTATAATTGAGCCTTCTATTACTTTCAAGAATCCAAAAACAATTCAAACAATTTCCAACCACTTTCCAACCATTTTTCTTTCTAAGCATCTTTTATTCTTTTTCTTTTCCTTTCCACTTCAAAAAACTGCTTAGACCAAACTCTTTGATTTTCTTTATTATTGGTTTTACTAAACAAAACAAAGTTTTTATTTAGCATTAAAATCTTCAACTTCAACAATGTCTATACTTATATCTTGAGCTTTTTTCATTGTAGTAAAATTGCTGTGAGTAGCTGGGGAACAGGCGTAAGGTTCCAGTAAGTTGAAGAAAATAGTAGAACACTTTGCTGGTAGCTGTAGCTGCTTGAGTCAACTAATTCAATACTGTGTATCTCAGAACTAAATTATAAGAGTTCAAGATAGTAGTATGGGGTTTAGTTGGGCTTGATGTTTAATACTTAAGATAAAACTGTTTTTATTTGATAAGGCCAATAATAAAGAAAAGAAAATGAGTTGGATTTGAGTAGTTTTTGATGTCAAAAGAAGGAAAGAAAAAGAATAAAAGACAATTTCATGTGACTTGTTTGGCTTTTGATAAACCCTCAAATTTTGCTACTGAATTCAGTGATTTGCCAAAATTAACTCATTTGCAAAAGTCATCCAATAGTATATTTTCCAGAGCTGTTAGAAAACACTTATCAGCTCATTTTGAAATTATTACAACACTATTTTTTCATTTTTGTATGGTCATGCCAGATTTCAATATAGTACCATCTAGAAAGGCAAACAGGAATTTACAAATGAATCAGACATGAGAATTTTCAGGCAATTTAATGATGAATGAGCAACATGAAAAGATCTGAATACTGGAAAAATTGTCACTTTTCCAATTGTTCATGTCAATCATAAAATAAGTAAAAAAAATATAATTGATAATTCTCAGTATCAGCATTCACTGTTTTTGACCTTCACTTGTGTAATACCAACTGTCATCACATCTTGGTTATTCACTAATCTGAAAGCCAGCCGTACAGTTTTCCCTTCAAATCTAGTTAAATTCAATTTAGCAAGCCGCCATCCTTGATTAGATTCATTTTGGGCTTCTTCGGGCTTCAAAACATGACCCAAAACTCCAGTATCTCCTTTTGCCGTGAACCAATCTTCAAACCATGGCTCAACAATATCAATACGAATTTGCTGACTTGGAATGATGTGTTGAGACATTTGCTTGGAATTGATTTTGAATCCGTCTTTGCTTTGATTTTCAATTCGATATTTAAACATTAGTATATCGTCCTTTGCGACTTTAATATCTTGAAACAAGACATATGACCCAGGCCCATGGTTTTTAAAGAGTCCAATTTTTATATCATTTGATTGGAAATATGAATGCACCTTTATGGTCCCTTCACTTTCCGGCTCAATAGCAGTTACCCAATTGCGTAAATCACCTGTTTCGAATTCTCCATTTTTTAGCTTATTTTCACATTTATCACGATTATGGAACCATTTAGATTCTTGCTGGTCATTGTCTGGTTTTATTTTGTAATCAAAGTTGATTTGGTCAAATTGATTCTGAATTTCCATCACGAAATTTTTGAAAAGGGTTTTGGTATTTGCATTGAAGTTCTCTGGATTTTCTTGTTTCTCTTTGTCAGCAGCAAATTGGATGTCAATTGGCACCGATTCAGCTTGTTTGTAATCTGAAAGGTTTAATTTTTATTGGAAGTATGCAGACAAGAAATTGTACCTTCGCCATTCGCAAGAATTGAGGCAATGTTCCGAGTAATTCTTGAAAATATGGGCCAAGCCCGACGTTTTTCAAGCGTTCTATCTTTGTCACTCCGAGCAGACTCTTCTTGACTTTCATCCAAAACAAGGTACTTCCTTGAAATTTCAATCAATCGATTTAAAAATCCATTTTCCTGCCTTTGAAGCTCTGATTTGGATGTTTTAGAAAATAACGGCTGACTTGAAATATCTGTTTCTTTTAGCAAAGAACGGGCCGCATTGTTTCCTTTTGAAGCAGCACGATCAAGATAATTCAAGAAACCCGTAGCAGGACCATCATTCAAAATTTTCGCGTTGTCGAAAATGTCAACAAACATATTTTTGAAAGAGGCAATCTCGGTTAAGGTTCCATCAACTACAATATCTTTGAGTGAGCTGAGAAGGCTTGCTGCATTCTTGTTTCCTTTTTTCCCAAGATTTCCAGCGAACTGAATGAAGTCAACAGCTGGATCGGATGGTTTCTTCTTCAAATTTTTGGCTGATTCAAAGTATTGAACAAAAACTTGGTCTGCAAGTTGTGCTGGAGGATCAGAGTCTGACACAAGAGCTTTCAAGAATGAGTTAAGTAAAAAAGATGCTGCCGAATTGCCGGTTTCGGAAAAATTTCTGAGTTGTTGTACTAGTGGAGCAACTGGTTCATAGTTTCCAACTTTCTGCTTCACAAAAAAATCTCTCAGTGATGCAAATTCAGGCGTTTTTACTGACAACAAAAGAAGAAAAATACATTCAGCAAATAAAATCAAAATTTTTGATGCTATACCATCATTTTCAACACTAGTTAAATACTGTGAAAAGTCGAGTTTACTCGGTTTTGTTGATTTTTTTAAAAAGCTTGGCAATTCAAAATGCGGGTCGACTTTTTGTTTCGTAAAAATCGGAGATTTTTTGTCTGGATGCTCCCCATAACCTTCAGAAACAAAATATTTCCGAAAATCGAACTGATCTTCACCATCTTGTTTTGACTTTTCGTGGTTCAAATGTTGATTTTGATCTTGCGTAATAAATATTGGTCTCTCTTGATCAAAAGACAGCTCATCATTTGAAATTACGAAATATTTACTCAGATCGGATTTAATTTTTTGAATATTTCTTGCAATTGCACTATTTAGTCCAGTTTTAATTTCTCTTCCTGAAACTTTGGACGCGTCTTTTAATAAACTCAATGGTGTGCCTTTTTCTAACTTAAAAATTGGCAAGTCTGTTCTTGAAGCGGCGGCCAAAATCTCAGCAAGAAGACTTGCTGACGTTGGATTTCCTTGGCTTGTCGCCTTAGAAACATAATTTACGAAGTTTTCCGTCTGAGAATTGACCAAAGGACTGTGTTGAGCTGCCGAAAAAGTGTTTATAAATATGTCCTTAAATGATGCAAGATGCTGACTTTTGTTGTCCACTAGCATTTTACTCAAAGATTGCAAAAAAGTTGCGGCTGGCTGGTTCCCATGTCCCACAAGGGTTTTAACAAATTTCAAAAACTTTGATGTTGGCGCTAATTGAAATTCTTCCCTAACAGGTGATTTAAAATATGTGGCGAATATTTTCCCGTCATTGTTTGCATTTTCTGGAGTGGAAACAAGGGCATCAAAAAACTTTTTGAGCAGTAGCGATGCCAGCAGATCCCCTTTTTCAGCAGATTGTTTCAAACTCATCAATAAAGGTGCCACAGGCTCTTGTTGAACCCAACCGGATGATTCGGAAAGTTTTTCAACAAAGTCTGTCAGATGCAGATCCGCGTTACTGGAAACAAGTTTGTCTAAAAAGGCGAGTTTAGCAAGTAAATCTTGAGCAGGTTTGCTGCCGGTTTTTGCAGCTCGAATTAGACTCCCCAACACCACAACTATTTCCGGGACTTTTTCTTGTGATGCAGGACCAGTTGGCGATTGTGAAGCAAAATAGCTGTATAAATTATTCTCCCTTTTTTGTTCTTGTTTCATTTCTTTTGAATCTTCACTGCTAAAGTTTTCACTCTCTAAATTGGTTTATGAGTTGGATATTAGAAACTATATTCTCTTACCAGCAAGAATCCTCTTTTGATTTATAAAAATCGGACCAGGTGAAAATTCCTGAACATAGTCTGGGTCACCAACTGTTGTCATCTTGTTCACTTGATTTTTCAACCATTCTAGTTGCAAATCAGGTCCGAAGTTTTTGATATTTTCATTTCCATCCGAATTTTCAAGATTGTCAACAAAGACTTCTCCAGTTTCTTCATTTTTTGAATTTTCAGAAGCATTTGCAAGAGTGTTAATAAATTTTTGTAAAATTTCTGAAGCCAGTGAACCTTTTTTCAATTTTAAGTTCAAGATAGATTGAAATGGGGACTCAGGAACGGTTTTGCTTAAAATATTATCCTGCTTACTATCGTTTTCACTATTTTGCGATTTCGTTTTTTCGACTGAAGTTTGAGGCAACTTTTCCTCAAGCTTATACAAGTCTTCATCAATTGCCAGCAATTTTTTTAGTAATCGTGCAGATGGAACGCTGCCTGAATGCTACATTTAAAAAAAAAAAAAGAAGGAAACAAAATTGGAGATAAAATTGACCTTTTAATGCCGATTTATACAGTGCCGTCAATACTTTAACTACATCTTCGTCATCGACATTGTTGCCCAATTTTTCAGACTTAATTTCTGGTTTAATATCTTTTTCAATCTTTTTTGTTTCCACCAGATGGTTATCATTCGGCTCTAAATTATTACCAGCGAGAATCGGCGAAATAGTGTTGTACAAATATGAAGTGAATGGAATAGAATCTAAGAAATTGAATTTTGAAAACGGACGGCTAAAATATTCCAAAATCTTATTTCTCACGCCAACTTCTTCAGTTGGAGAAGCGCGAGCATCTGGAACTGATATCTTTGATTTCTGCGTTTGTATTTTTTCCAATAATTCTCGCTCTTGTTTTTCCAGTGATTCTAGTTCCCTTTTGGGATTTATTGCCACATTTCCAAATCGCGCTATTTCCGGAATTGAGTTGCTGTCTTCAGGCCCAAAAATTGTAACACTACTTTTGATGAAATTTGTGAATGAATTGAACGTGTTTTGGTTTTTTTTTTGTGTTTTTTTGATATCGGGAAGCTCATTAAATTTGAAGACTGTGCTGAGCAAAGAATTTTCGTTTCTTTCAAGTTGTGAGTTCCCAAAAACAAAAGCGTTCACGCAACCGTTTTTCATTAAATATGCACAGCCTAATTTAATTGAAAAAAATGAGACGATATTATGTAGGTTATTTTTATTTTAACTTACCAGTGAACAATAGGAAAAAACGAAGTGATCGCTTTTTTGTTGGCGTGTTTTGATGTTGAACCATTGATTCAGTGCTGTTGAAACGGTTTTTGATTCCAGATTTTCACAACAATGAAAAAATCCCTTTTTTCTTTATTCAAAACAATGGCAGACAAAACGGATAAAAAATTTTATGCCACTTCTTACGTTTTCAAACTTCATTCAAATTAAACCCATAACAGCTTATTCAAGCAACATATTTCCACTTGTTTACAAGCTTTTCAAGATTCAATCCAAGGTGATGTTAGAAGAGTCATGTAAGCAGTAACTTTAAGGCTTGATTTTTCAGGCGGAATAATTCGGGTTTAAATTTTTCCGCAAGACAGAAACTTCTGATTCATTTTATTATAAGGAGAAGTCTTCACAAAACACTCATAAATAAATAAAAATTATTTATGATTAAAGAGACCGAAATTCTTGTTTGGTTTGCTTTCATCTTTGATTCGCTTCTTCAATTCTTGAATTTGTGCATGAATGGCGACTGCCTGCTGCGAAAGCAACTCCAAATTGTCATCATGATCAACTATTTGTTCGGTTTGTTGTTGAGTTGTGTGGTCGACTACCTGTTGCGCTAATATTGGTTCGATTTCGGTGGTGAACGTAGTATATGCTTGGAGCCAGTGCGATAGCTTTTGCGCCAATTTAGGTCGTACTGGAACTTTAGAATTTTCAGTTCTCCAAACTTCTTGTGGGAAAATATGGTAGAGTGCAGTCGAAAATGAAATGTTGGCAGACGGAAAAGTGGGTGTGCGACTTTCATATTTGATAGCATACGAAATCGCTAAGTTGCATATTGTTAAACTCAAGGAAAGTTTTACGAAGTTTACTCACCAGCAGTCAGTGCAACGACCCTTACAACAAACAAAATTGAAAAACTTGGAAATTTCGATGGAGGTCTCATCAATTTTTTGACATTATACATTCTTTTTGTTCTTTTGATCAACAATAAAACAATTTCTTTATCATTGAAATCTACTAACGAATACAACCTTTTCAAATTATCCTAAAATCCTCTTGATTTTTTTAATTGATGTATCTGTCATGATTTTTAGATTTTTAACAGCACGGTTGGTGATCCAGCTGTATGTGATTTTCCATTCCTCACCATTTTTTTCAGTTCTTGCCTTTGCACGTATACTTCATATTCGCCCATTTTTTCGTTTGAGCAAAGGATTCATTCGGGCGTCGTTGCAGCCTTCTTGTTAAAATAAAATGTTCAAATAATAATTATAACATTTTGATAAGAACTTTCGAAATTAGCTCTTTCAAATAATGACGAAAATCTACTTGTTCATTTGTTTTGATTGGCTGAGAAAATTTGATAGCCGCCTCTTCTAGTTCTTTAACTCGTTACAGGAGCAGTTCGGTTCTAGCTTCTACAAAATTGATCAGATCGATTAAAAGAGCATTATTATTTGCCAATTTTTCAACCGGCAAATTTGGTGTTGCTGTATTTCAACTAATGCTGGGTTCGGTTGCGCATTTTCTTTTTGTGACTTTTTGGTTTGTATAGATTTTGAAGGCTTGCTACAATTTTAAATTTTGGAAAATCGGTGAGTTTTGTTGAAATGAATCTGAAGATAGTACAGATGTAGTTCTGGATTTTGGAATGGTGACATGATTGCTTTCCTTCTTATTTCGATCATGAAAATGGCAGGTGAGTCAATTGCGATACTTAAAATCCAGAATGTCGTTGATTTAATATATTTTAATTATATATGGTATCCGTCTTTCTATGCGGCTGATACTGATTGGAGTTTGCCCATTGTTTTCTGTTTTACAAAAATACTTTCTGACAGACGGGCTGAGGCTAAAAAAAAAGCTGTTTGTAACAAGAAAATGAATAAGAAAAGGAGAGAGCTATTTGAAAAGATTAATTGCATTTTTGATAGTCACATCAAGAATACAAAAGCAAAACAAAAGACGCAAAACCCAATCCAATTTGCGATTTTTCTGTTCATTGAAAAACGCCTCCAATCACCAAAGCCAACTGACCAAACAATCGAAACAAACGGATCGTACGACCGGATCAGATGACTTCACTTGGAATGGCCCGTCGCAAGAGCAACGCCACCGCGGCAACGCCCGGCCTGGCCGCTATGCAACGCAAGGGCAGTTTAAGCGTAAACCAGCCCACGATTATCAACAATCCCGCCAGTCTGAGCGTCAATCTGAACTCAAGCGCGACCTCCACTAGTTTCATCAATACCTCTGCAAGCGTGTCAGAAAACTCCGTCAAGCCGCTCTTTAAGCGCTGTATCGATCTGATTGCCACGCTTTATTCGTTTCCTCTTTTTGAGTTTTACCTCTTCCCTGATGGCATCGACAATTACCTTGTTCAATCCTCTGACGAAGCTCTGCCAACTATTGCGGAACCTGTGGAAGTTTTATGGCATACTTTCAAACTTGGTGCGTCTGCTCTATTTGGTTTTTTAATGTTTTGAATCTTTCATTCACAAAACAAAGGCGCGCCTCTTTGCGTTATCTATAATGAACTCGCTGCAACCGTAAATGGCGCTTTTCTTTCTCCGAGTGATGTTTCGCACTTAACTGTTGGAAATTATCCAACTAAACCTTGCAAGGAGAACGTGTATCAGTTTCTTACTGCTTGTGCTGAAATGGGAATCCCGCTTGCAAAGGAGCTTAGCGGAATTTCAGAACTGTATAAAGACAATACATCTGGATTTATGAAGGTTTTTTAAAAATATGTATTCATAATTAGGCTGACCAGAATTATCATGAACCAGTTTCTAAAACTTGTCGAAGATATTATTCACCGCATTGGATTGGCTGATAACATGCCGCCATTAAAA
>JADGJH010001371.1:0-10367 GCA_027596945.1 Physocladia obscura | reverse complement strand
CTATGAATTTTCAACCTGCATCATAACATACGCCGCAAAATTCATGAGAGTGCCTTGCGGTATTGGGTCAATCAATGTGGACATGTTGAGTTGCATTGACGCCACGGTTTGATTTGCGTAATTGAGTCGCTGTGTTTGTTGTGATTCGGAAAATACATGTGCTTGTGCGGAGTGATTGTCACGAAATTCCAGAGGAGTTGTTGACGCGTTTGCCGCCGTAGTGGCGGTTGCTGCTTGAACAAAATACTCTGTAAAGCGGGCTACTGCATGGATGTACGGAATTGCAGGCATGCCTTTCTCGTCTTCTTTCTTTCTTTCTTTCTTTTTTTTCAACAAGAGATTTACAGATGATGTACATTATTGGAACAACAGAAAATCCATCGTTCTCGGACAGATTTTTTTTGATGACAAATACTCAGTGCCACAAATTTTGTACAAAATTTTCGTTGATGTTATTTTCTATTTTGCCCGTTTTCTCGTCAATTGTTTTTATTTTAAGTTACTGTGATAATTTGAACTCTTCAAAAAAGAAACAAAAAAACCATCATTTCTTTCCAGCAGCTCGAATAGCAGCACCTTTCGCCTTCGCCTTCTCCATTGCAATTTCCGCTCGACTCTTTTTCGGCTCCCCATTGTCAGCTTTAGTTTCCTCCTCTTTCAACATCAACACAATCCCTCTCCCAGCCGCACCGACACCAACACCACCCCCATCAGCAACAATACCTCCGTCTTTAACGACCCTCTCCACCAAAAAAAGTCTCTTATACCGTTCCCGAACCTTGCCCACATTCTCCGCATCCGAATATTTACCATACAAACTCGCATTCTGTGTCCACTGCTCAAGACTCATTTCGTATATGAATTTCCATGGCGGTAACACAAAGTCTGTCTGCGGTCGCCCGTACTGCTTTGGGTCGCCTTTCGGGCCGAGGAGCATTGTGAGTGTTACTTCGTTTTGGAATTGCGTTTCGATCCATCGTTCGAGCTTCAGACGGCTCCATGCCATTGGTGTTGTTGATGCTGTTGTTGAGGCTGTTGCCGGTTTTGTCTGTGTTTGCGGAGTTGAGTTTTGTTCAGCGGCAAGGGCGGCGGCTGGTGTTGCTGCTGTTGAGCCAAGGGCTGTCAATGCAAGGGCGTATCGATATGTGTTAAACGTGTGAGGAATATCGGCAACTGTAGGGGCGGCAAGGGCAAAGATTGCGGTGCGAGTGTGTCGTTTTGCGAACGGATCTAGTGCTTCTTTGAGAACCATGGTAAGTTTTGAGTTTCGAAAGGGAATATGGCCATCTGTTGTCGTTGCTGCGCCACTGGATTTGCGGATGCATTCTTTTAATGCACTTAGACTTTTGTTGATAGCAACCGATTCCTTTTTTTAAAAGAAAATTTAAAATGACAATAAATGTGCTTGCTCACTTTACTTCGCGCAAAAATGTTTGTTTTTTTGTTCTTTTTTCCTCTTTGCAAAGTCTTCATTTCTCTCGCTTCGCTAAATACACACATAAGTTATGAACTCCAATTTTTTCAGCCATATACAACGCACTTCACTCATGCTTTACCTTCAAAGTGGCGGCATCATGCTCTTTCTTGTCATTTCCAGCTTCACTTCCGGCCAAATCAACCAACTTAATCTCGACACCAGTGCCATTTTCTTGGTCCGGATTAGCAAGACGTATTGAGCAAATAAAGTGGCTACGGGAACTTTCGCGGTTTTTTGCAGTGGCACGGGTGGTGCGAGATTCAAAGCCTTGTCTGAAGTAATCGAGAACATCTTGTTTGGAAGAGGCTGGCAGTTCGCGGACATTTGTGAGGACAGGCAGTCCTTTGGCGTCGAGAAGAACTTTTGGTTGTTGCTGGTTGCTATGATCGGCGTCTGCGGACAGGTCGCGGATGACATCGCCTTGGATTTCCAAGACGGAGACTGAGATTTTCGATTGGCCATCAACAATGGGAAGATCGTCGACAAGGAGTTGGGCGATACTGGCCATGGTGAAAGTTTTACCGGAGCCTGTGTAAATATTATAGGTTGGTGAGTCACTGGTGGATTGGGTCGGGTGACCCTTGCCACGTGACAAAGTCAATATGTGACAAGGGTCATCACGTGGCAAGGGTTACTCGCGTGACAGTACCTGTCTGGCCGTACGCCATCACGGTCAGGAGGCCGCTGTGGGCAAAGAGCGCCGGCAGTTTTGGGCGCACGGTTGCTTCGTAGACGTGTGCGTTGTCGGCGTCGGCGTCGAAGGCCGCATCAAACCGGAAGCGCTGCACGTCGAGCGTGTTGTCCGTCAGTACGCGGAACGCCGGGTAATACAGCGTCGCGTGGCCGTACGTCGCGTCGCAGAAGAGCACTTTGAAGAGCCCGTGCTTGCGTTCCGCCGCGCTGAGCGGGCGCGTGCGGAAATGAACCGTCACTCGCCGGTCTGCTATTGATCAGATCCATATAAGAAAGTAAATAACCGACCAGTCGATATCTATACAACAAAAGTACCTACCATCTACTCCTTCAGCATCGTCAACACCTTCCGATTCACTGCCAGTCGCCGTCTCCAACGCAAGTTGCTTCTGGTGCGCCGCAATCGTGCGTTCAAATGCCGCCTTCTGCGCCATTGCTTTGCTCAGCATCGATTGGTCCAACGTCGCCATCTTTAGGAGTTAATCTGTCAAGTTGATTTCAATTTCAAAACATTTTCCAAATCGAAACAATTTTTTTGTATCATTGCAGTTGGGGTGGAAACAAAAGAAGTTGGGGTGGAAACAAGTAAAAGGAGTTGGGAGTGGAAAGTAATTGTGGCATATAAAGTTATTTCAATCCTCTAAAAAAAAAGTTTGAAGAATAGAAATATGACAGATGTAGATTATTACTCTCTGGTTTGTTTTTTCTTATAAATTTTTTTTTCTAATTTAACTTAAACTATCATTGATTGTTTCTTAATGAACTTACTTTGAGAAATTCCAATATCAAAGCAATTATGCCAGGTTCATTTGTCTGTCTTTTCATTGCAGCTGTAAGATCATCAAGCAAGGCTTGATCATTGGCCAAAAACCAGTCCATCAGTGCAAAACCAGCCCATCAGCTCAAAACTGTTCCATCAGTTAAAGTCAGTAAGCATTGGAGAGTCAGTAACCTTGCAACATCTTCCTCAAATAATTGAGACTTTTCACAGAAAATCAATGGGAAATATGTTCAGCATGAACTTGAGAGATGTTTGAGCCTTGACTATATCCTGAGAGTATCCAGGGAGCATCCATCATTCTCTGGAGATAAATAGAATAAATAGAGACAGGCAAGTATGGTTAATAATTACAAACACAATTTTTTGTTTTTTTCCTTTTAAAATACCAAATCCATGTTCTAGCACCACCAGCAACAAGAACCCTTCTCTTTATACTCAAGCAACATTCTGTTGATGCCACCATCTAGAGCCACATCATCACCAATTGCCCTGGTCACCCAACTGTACTCTGTCACCTGAAAATTAACTTTTCTTTGCAAGCTTGTATTTGCTGGTCCTCTTCATTTCTGTTGCATTATAGTCCTGGTCAATATGCTATCAAGAGGATGGTGCATTACTGAAGGATATCCACTACTTCCTTCCACAATATCACTAAATCTATCCCAATTGTCATTGAATGCAAGGGATAAAAGTGTTAGAATTAAGAAATAAAATGTGTTATACAAGCTGAATAGATGTTAAATAATATTTAATAGAATTGGAAATAGAAGCATCATTTATTAGATGACTGTGAAAGAAAATTTGAACAATTTTCTTTTACTAAGAAATTGGTTTGTAATCAATATTGAGGAGGAATTAGAAATGAGGCACAAAAGTTTATTTTGAGGCATGAAATTGGGTATTTTAAATTGTTGTTCTATTCTTGGAAATAAATGATAAGATTCTAAAACTAAAATTATACTTTAGTGTGCAAATTCCACCAATTCAAGTGAATCTGCCTTTGCAGGATTCAACAAAAAGGCATGTAACAAACAGTTTGCACTTATCACTGGGGCTGTTGTGAGTTTAGTATATCAGCACTAAGTGGTGGAAGGCATGTGGATGTGTAGCAGAGCTAGTTGCATCCTGCAAACAACACTCAATTTTTCAGAGCACCTTCATTTTATTAATTCAATCCCCAAACCCAAATAGAAACAAAAACAATAAAAACTAAAAAAACATGAATAACCAAAAAGAACAAAAAGAAACAGACAAATAATAAATTATAAAATACAATAAAAGAAATATTTAAAAAGGTAATTATTGAATAAAATCAAGGTGTTTTGAACAGACCATCATGTGAGAATCTCATAATAAACTTAACATAATGAAATATGATTTGTAAATTATAAAAAAACAATGTGTCATGCCACAGTGATATACTTTTCTTCATTGTGAACTAACATTTAATTACCTTCAGTGATACAAATACACTAAATCTTTATTTGACTTAGCATAACAAAATTCTACCAAGATAATTGAATGAATTTCTGTTGTTTCAGTATTAAAATAAAGGGATCTCTGCTAATTAGTTCTAAATAGCAATTATACTAGATTGTAAAATTGTATGATTGAATGCTAAAATCAAAGGCAGTAGTGTCAGTTAGGGGATCCCCAGACTTGACTTGACTTGATTATGAATCAGTGATCCAAAAATCAGGTCAACTTGTCAACTTGATCCTAAGTCAACTCAACTTTGAGAAATAGACTCTGAGGTGAGTTGAGTTGAAAGCAAGAAAAGTTGAGTTATTTCATGGGTTTTCAATTTCAGTTACTGTCAAAAAAGAAATTTATTATAAATGTTAAACTCTCAAAAAGGAACAAAAAAGGGTCTGTGACTTTATTTCTGGTATCAACAAATATGTATGAGCAAATGTTGGCAATCAGTGCTACCAGAAAAATTTAGCAACAGTGAATTGGGATAGATCAGCAAGAATGAATGTACCAAGCGGTTTATTTTATTTCGGTTTTTTTTGGTTAATTTTTGTATAAAAAGCAAACTGGAAAAAAAGCCAAAATCACGATTGGAATTTTCTTTCAAAAACTTCATTGCGCATAGAGCTGAAGGCACTGCTAAAATGTGCCATTTGAATGGTTGCGGATGTACGAATCGATTTCATTGTCTTCAAACTTCATGAGTGTTGGACAAAAAATGAGTGACAACGATGACAGATAACAGAACTTCACAATCACGATCAGGATCGCGATCACAAGAACAAAAAATGTAAACCTCCTCTATTCTATTATATTTTCCATTTGACGTGGGGCTACGAAAGTAGCAGTCAAGTGCCGTCTTTCATTGACTTTGTTTTCCAATGTAAGGTTGTCTCGGCATGGTTTTCTCACAGAGAGGATACCTATCCGCCTCGGAGGGAGCTGTTCCGTCGGTCCCATCCAGGCCGCTACACTGTCAGGAAGGGCTACAGAAGTAGCAGGCAACGCTGTCTTTCATGAGCTCTGTTTTCCATGGAAGGCCGCTTGTCTCGGTGGGGTTCTCTCTCAGAGAGGATACTTGTCCGCCTCGGAGGGGGCTGGGGCTGTTTCGTTGGTTCCATTCAGCGATTTTGGAAAAATGAAGTGTTGTTGAAATCGACTCAACAGATGCAGTTTATTTTAAAATTCCCAAAACCGCTCAAACTTAATTGGAACGAGCCCTTGAAAGAAAATAAGAAATTTGTTCTGATTCAGTAAAATAAAATATGACATAAAATCCTGTGATATTACAACACGTTACCAATTTACCTGTGTCCAATTCTTATCAGTATAAATTGATTCCATATCAAAGATACCCCATACAATTCTCATTGAGGCAAATCCATCAAAAATTGCGTCATGTAAAAAATACGCTTGAATGAAAAAATAATATGAATCTGGATTTTTCTCTTTCTTTTTTTTTAAGTTGTCCCCTTTTTCAACCACTACTCCATTGCTAACACACTCTGTTGCTTGCATAATGCACAGGTGCCTTAATTATAATAAATAGTTTGTTATCGTTTTCAATCACCACTCCCTTGCTGACGCACTTTGTTACTTGCATACTGTGTGAATACCTTAGTTGTCTAAAACCAATATGATTTTTGAAGTTTATCAATGATTTTGTAAAAATTCATTCTCATTTTGGCAACCTAAGGAAGTTTGCTTGGAAAAATATGTTCCAAACAGAATTTGCAATTTTGATAATGAAAAGATGTAGTGGACATATTTTATGTTGGTGTTTCACATCTTTGAAACATTTTACAAAAATATTTCCAAATTCCACAGTATCTTCAAGTGAATATATTTAAGAAATTCTCAGAACTAATCTGGAGATTTTCTTACATATAATTTTTTATTTGCCTCATTTTGGAAACATTAGAGACCCTAAACTTGCTGATGGCTCTTGACAGCAATACTTACTGAAAACCATATATTACACAAGAATAGAAATTTTTAATAAAGGATTGACTGAAAAACCAAACAGCAATAGAATGGATTTTTTAATTTACATAAATCAATAATTAAAGCAACTCTTTATTTGATAAAGTAAAGCAATTCTTCTCTAGTGAATATATGACAAAAATCAAATATCTTTAGGAAAGTGATGACTCACAACTTACGAAAAAGATAATTAAAAAATTTTCAGCATTTTTAACATTACAGACCTGCTTCTATGTGAATAATACATTGGTCAAATTCTAATAATAAAACCAGCAATAAAAATATAACGCCAAGTTGAAATTAATAGATTACTTAAATGCAAACTGCTAAAACAAATGGCACCAAAACAAGAACTAATTTTGAGTCATTTGTCTGTTCATAATTGTTGGCTAACTACTGTAAATAATACAATTTCTCCAAAAATGTAACTTGGTCAATTTTGAATTTAAAATTTCCCAGCACCCTAAAAAATGACTTGACTGTTATTTATATATTAATGAATCATTTCTATGACCATAAAATAGAGTAATGAGATCTATACCAAATATAAAATGCTGCCCCATCTAAAGGCTAAACAAATTTGATCTTTCTACCATTGCTTACAAATAATTGATGTGATAGCAATTTGCAGTTGGTTCTTATGACTTTTGACAAATCACTGTTCTGTTTTTGGTTAATAAATAACTTAATATTCAGATCTGTTGGTACAAAAAACTGTGGATGCCTCCTTAGTATCTTACAACTGTCTTTTGTCAAAGATAAAGGATTTGTTCTTTGTAGATTTTTCTAAATGTTTCTATTGATTTTTAATACAATTATTATGAAAAAATTATGTTCAAAACTATTTAGACTGCAGGGCATCTGTCATTCTTTTAGATTTAAGAATAAAATGTGTTATACAAGCTGAATAAATGTTAAATAATATTTAATAGAATTGGAAATAGAGATATCATGTATTAGATGACTGTGAAAGAAATTAATTTTTATTTCATTCATGGCAAAATTCAAGAATAGGGATTAAATGTCCTAACTTTGTCTTTTACATTTGAACATTTTGCTAAGAAATTGGTTTTTAATCAATATTAAGGCATTGGAAATGAGGCACAAAAGTTTTGTTTTGAGGCATGGAATTTGGTATTTAAATTGTTGTTCTATTCACAGGATTCAACACATTCTCAGTTTGCAGTAAATTACAAAATGGTAGCTAGGGAATAGGCGTAAGGTTCTGGTAAGTTGAAGAAATGATAGAAGGTTGTGCTGGTAGCTGTAACGGTTTGAGTCAACTAATTCAATACTAAATATCTTAGAACTGAATGATGAGAGTTTAAGATTCAAGTATGAGATAAAGTTGAGGTAGAAAGTTTAATACTTAATGTGTACTTTGTTTTTATTTAATAATACCAATAATAATAAAAAGAAAAAAAAATTGGGTTTAAGTAGTTTTTGAAGTAGAAAAAAAAAGAATAAAAGATGCTGTAAAATTGTTGGAAATCACTTGAATTGTTTTCAAGTTCTTGAAAGTAATAGAAGGCTTAGAAATTTCTTTGAGAAAATTAGATTAACAATCTAATTTACATCACAGTGCTTGAACGTTATAGTAGGTGGAGTGGGTCTCATACTATTAACTAGTGTGTTGAGTTGATATTCAAGCTGAACATGGATACATAATTTTATTCATTAGGGATTACATAATGGAAGAAATCTTTCCTTTTTACCAAAAATCATTATTCCATCTTATTTCTAAATACAATAAGTGAAATTGGGACTATGTGAGCAAAATAGAAATGTGAGATGAGGGAGAAATTAGATTTTTTATTGCCTGGAATTTTCTTTGTTTAATAAAATAATAATATAATGTTCAAAATAAAATTGCTTATACTTTCTAACACTGAAATAGTGTTAAAGTATAAAAGATTCAAACTGTATTGAAAAATGAATTCACTCTTTATTGAAAGAAATCACTCAATTTGCTTAAAAATTAAAGAACAAAACAGTGGACTTGCTATTTCTGTCATTAAGTGGTAGCTTTTGTATTAATACAATGAAGTTTTGTATGGGGAGGAAAATGCAAGATTTATTTAAAGACTGTTTTTGGAATTTTTGTGATTGAGGATTTTGAACAATGAAAATCTAGAATAAAGAAAAAAGAATTCTTGCTAAAATTCCTTACCATACACAATCATAAATGGAGATTGCAACAAATATTGAAAGTCAAAATACAAACTTTTACATAGTGAATACAGTCTGTCCCACAAAAATTGCACAAATGAAAAAATGTATACTGACCATGAAAAGGAATGCATTCTCAACTTGTGTGAGGTGAAAGTGCCTTGGAACATCATTGCTGCTAAAGTATGGAAAAAGTCTCCTGCTCTGAGGTCTTGATATTGTGAGTTTGTGAAGACAAAGGGTCTGCCTGCCAAACTGCACATCTGCAAGAAAGTCACTGATGGGCACACTGGTCTGCAGATTAAAAAAATTGTTGCTGAGAATTCAATGATGCCTATTAGAGATGTAAAAGTGGAGCTTGCAACGTGCTTTGGTCCAGATGTTGTTGTCCCGTCAAAATCCACAATCAACAGGACAACCTCACATTGCACCGTCTTTGGAAGAAACCTTTACTTTCAGAGCAAAATCAGCAAACGAGACTGGGATTTGCAAAGATTCACCTTGATGATGTCAACTTATTGGAGTGTGACAGCGTTGGACAAGATATTGAATAAAAAAATGTGTGTGTGCAATTTTTTTTTGGGACAAACTGTATGCTAGATTCTTCTCAACAATTTTCTGTTGATTCTGTCGAGACTTCTGCAGCAGTGTGCTGCAGAAATAACAACAGATCAGATGAAACAGTATTTACCTTTTTATAAATATTGTTTTCCTTTTATCAACTGCCCATAAATAAAGCTATTATTACAGTTTAGCTTCATTTAGATAAATGAAACAAACATATTCATGATGTCTCTGTATTATTAGTGTCTGTCTTGACTCTGTTCCATCTGAATTACACACTGGTTTTCCTGAAGGATCAAAAAAGTTGAGTTTAATACTGCAGTTCTACACATGTCCTTTTCAAATTTATTTAATGTCTGTATCTATCTCAGTTCAGGCACCAGTGAATAAAGTGAGCTTTGTCTGCTCTTTGGAACTCCTCCCCATACTTTGGGGCATACTCTTTATCAGGGTGAAAAATTACTCTCAACTTCTTTGGATCTTGCAAGTTTGATGGCCTTCACAAACTTATCAACAAATTTAGTCAACTGGCATACTCAAAAGGAGCCAATTGTCTGAAACTGTTGAAATTTATTAGGGACAAGAGCTATCCTGCACAAGCATACCATTTATGACTTTATATATCCCAATTCTTCTTTGTTGTGTCATATCTGCTTTTGACTGAAAAATTTTTATTATGACTTTTTCAATATCTTTTTTTTATATGAACACAGTATTTTCTTAATTTCATATAAATCTATTCTAGCTGGTAGTCCTGAATTTGATTCTATATTATTTGTTGTCACACCATTATCTGTCACATCCCACATAGCTTTCTGTCATACTATTTGGTGCACTGCTGTTGAAGGTAGTATAAATTCAAGCTGTACGGAAGATGAACTGAATCCTTCATTAACAAAAATGCATTCAAAATCTAAATCAACAAAGACCATCTGTTTCATCATTAAGCAGAGGTTATATGTACATATAAACTGGAGGACTTTATGTGTTAAGGAGCATGGTGGAAATAGTTGAATGCTTCTTTTTGTTGATTGAAGGACCAGGTACACTCACCCAAAAAAATGGATATTTTGGAGATGTGAACAATCAAATAAGTTCCACTCTGTTGGTCTTTCACATGAAGGGGGAGCTTTAAAAGCTTGATAATAGATCAGATTGTAAAGGTAGAATTTGTGTTTTATTGTAAGATTATATTTTCACAGAAAAGAAGAACAAAGCCCTTTTGAA
>JADGJH010001369.1:0-10390 GCA_027596945.1 Physocladia obscura | reverse complement strand
TTTTTCGTCAAAATGAAAGCAAGTAACTTTTGGTCAAACTATCTGTGCGATTCTAACAGTTCATGCATGGATTGTCCTCCACGCTCGTCCATATCTATAATCAAATAGGCCGTTATATTCACGGATATCTTTGAAGTAACAGACATCAACAAGGGTGGAAAAAAGTTTGACCGAGGTGAGAATGAAGCAGAAAAAAATAAAAGGAGCGGCGAAAGTGGGAAGGAGCTGCTATCTAAAGATTTGAGTGCCAAAAACTATGAATAACCTTCGAAGATGTATGTGCAAGTTATCGAACATCGCAACCCAATCTCAATTCGACCTTTCACAACTATACCGAATATATATTACCTTGTCATCCGTCAGAAAAAAAGAAATAATGGCACTGCGCTCTAAAAACAATGCCGTTCTTTATTTTATTTTTTATTATTTTGTTTAGTATCCCGCTTGCATGCAACGTCAGAAGCTGCAGATACGGAAATGATTCTCGATATCAACACGGAAATCTATCCCATGAAAGTGAGTGATAAATTCACACTCGCACTCGCCACAAGTATTAGTCTCGATGCTGCTGCTGCTGCTGCAACTGCTGGCAAGAAGGAGTCATGGAGAGACAACAGCAACCAAAGATCTTTGGCAGATGAATATGAATACGTAATGTTTGGAAAAGTTTACAAGTACGATGAAACTGGCGGTAAAAACAAATCAAGCATTTACATCAGTTTCGGAGGTCTGTTGTTGTTGATCACTGGCGAAGCGTTGGATGTTAATATTGGACAGGAAATTTATCTTTTGATGAGAAAGAACACTTAAAATTGTTCAAAATAAAATTTTATTGTATCGAAACTCCTCATTTTTTCCCTTTAATTTTAGTTTTGCAGGGCTGAATAAATATTATCAGCTACGGATAATGAAGAATTTATTTCTCAAATCATCTCATTGGATCAGACAAAGGAAGAAGACCTTGCTGCAAAAGCAAGTCTTTTCTCTCAGACAATAGTTGATATTTCTCCTGCAATAGCTTCTCGCGATTCTCGAGTTTCGAAACTTCATTTTTGAGACCTTCAATACGATCGACAATTGCTACATCTTCCAACCCCTTGACCATTTTGAAGCTTTCCAGAGAAATCGCACCATCTTCTAATTCTTGGGCAACTTCCGCCAATTCTCGCTTCAATTTCGTGCTTCGAGCCATATAACCTCCACATGTTATGGACAACTTTTTTTCAAGTTTCAGAGCCTTCATATGATCCCGCTTTATCGCTTCTTTGGCCAGTTCAAATTGCCTTGAATAGTTTGAAATGCGTTCTTCCGCAGTTGTTTTGGAAAACTTCTCGAATCTTCCGTTTGATCCATCAGCTGTAGTCGGTTCAAAAAATACATACTCGGCCGAAATACTTTCATGCAGAGATTCAATGTTGGTCTCAATGTTTTTGCGACAATGGGAAAGTTCCTCCAAAATCAACTCATTGGCCCGAGAGAGTTCCGCCAATGTCACTTCCATATCTGCAGGAGCTGGCTGAGCAAGAATTTTCGGAACAGGAATCTGGCCAGGCGCTGGAATGTATACCATATCATGGAGAAGCATTCTTTCCATTTCTTTACGAATCAAATCTTCTGCTGGGAGCGAAATTTTGTTGTCAGCTTCAAAAACTTCTGGATAATAAATTAGTGGACGTGGAAGGCTGCGTTTGACTGGCGTTGACCGCAACAATAACCGATTTTTTTCTTCTTCGCTTGCATTTTTCAATTCTCTTGCTTGAACATCTTCCATGTCCTCTACACGGATAGAAGCGCGTTCGCCTTCATCGATTTCGTTAGCGAACTCATCATCTGCGTTATCGATCTTTTTGGTCTTTGGAATCACCACTTTGAAGTTGTTTTGCGGAGCTGGTAGTGATTTGAATAAAGATGCAAGTTGCTGACGCATAACAGATTGGCGTTGCCTTGGTGTTTCGTCGAATCCCCCCTCACTTTCACGCATCGGAGTGTTGATTCCCATTTCATCTCGCGGTGTCATTCCGCCGCGACTGCTTCCTCCAAATTCAGAACGTGGGGTCATTCCAGCACCTCCATTCCCAGCTCGAGGAGTGAGCTGTGCAGCAAGAGGATTGGGAGTTTGGGCAATAGTCGATCGAGGCGTGGATCCAGAGTACGTATAAGCATCATCGCCTTCAAATTCAACTGTTTCTCCAAGCAATGGCGTTTGCATTTGCTCCATTGCACGCAAATTTCTTGCTTGGACTTTCAAACTGTCGGAGCTTGGTGTAGCTGGCGTTCTGAGAGGAGTACGAGCAGAACCAGTTGGCGGACCCATGACAGATGGCTTGTACTCAGACAACAGCGCATTTGTAACAGATGAGCTGTCTTCGTAATCAACCGCAGATTTAGCCCCTTCTTCACGAGATTTAATTTTGACCAACTCTTCGATTTCAGCATCGCCAACTTGAGGTGCTGGCAGTAAAAGAGAGCGACGGACACTGGTTTGATAGTTTGCAACGTCCTCTGCATCACGAAGTGCTTTCGGAGGCTCGTATCCACCTTTCTCCTTTGAGACTTTTTGTTTTTTTGCGTCCTTCTTTCTCTCCTCTTCTTCGATTTCACTTCTCCTCTTCCCATCCAATTTCGAAAGTAAAGCGCCGATATTCTGCTCCTTTTGCCGCTCTTTTGCTTCGCGCTCCTTTTCTTCGCTGATATCAAAAAATCCGACAGGTGCGCGTTTCTGAAAAGGAATATCCGCGTTATAGTCCATTCCACGCTTCTTTTTCGGTTTGAAACCAGTCTCAATACCGGCAGCTTTTAATTCACGACGTTTTTGAAGGGATGCCAGGCGACGAGCTTCTTCTAGCTGCTTTTCACGCGCTTTGCGCTTTGCCTTTTTGCCTTGTGTGTTTGCTAGACGCGCACGGGCCTCACTCAGCATTTCCTTTTCATCCTGATAACAAAAAAAAAAAAATTATTTTGTTTATACTTCAAACCCTTTTTGGATTTTTTTACCTCGTCCATGTCAACTGGGTCAGGTCTAGCGGCTTTTGATTCAGGTTCAGGATCTATTTCGCCTGGGCGAAGACGTCGAACATCATCAGCATTCGGCCCATCATTTTCCTACAAAGTCAATAAGAACTTGAAGAATCCAAAAAACTTTCACCTCGCCTTCCTTTGTATCTGCTTCTTCGAGGAGCCACTGATATCTTTCCAAACATTGAGACGGAGTTCTTCCAACAATTGGAGCAATAGTACGCCACTGATTGTCTTTCAATTAGCGAAAAAAGCTGTCGCAATTTGTACACATACTTGGGTCGGCATTAGCTTTGCAAGATGCAGCAACTTTTCGTCTTCTTCTTTTGCCCATTCAGTTTTTTTGATTGAAGGGTCCAGCCACTCGAACCTGACGATTGAAAGCCGTTAAAAACTACGCACGTAAAAACAAATGGCTACTTACCATCTGGCTTTGCACTGCTTGGGTGTCTTTCTAGTCAGCAATGACGAGATACGAGCCCACTGATTCTTGCCGTATCTATTTGAATGGTTATTTTGCATAAGTTTGATACCGAGTAGTCAAGTATTACACGTATCATGTTGTACTTTCTCAGAAAAACAGAAAAATACAGACAGTGCATTTACTTACTTCATGACGGCTGCTTTGAGAATCTCATCCTCAGTGTTTTTCCACACTCCGCCCTTGATGAGAATCCGCATTCTGTTTTGTTCAATAACGATTTTTGTGACAAAACCAAAAATTTGAGAAAATATTTGCAAATGGTTTACACTGGCCAATCTAGCTTCCAGTGAGCTAATTGTTGGTGACAAGAAAATTAAAAGGATATTCTACAGATTTGTGAAAGAGTTTGTGAATAAGAAATCTGTTTTTGTCTTTAAAATAAATCTTGCCATTCTCCTCCCCATACAAATCTTTTGTTGTGTTAATACAAAGCTTTCACTTAATGACAGAAATGACAAGTCCCCTGTTTGTTTCTTTACTTTTTAAGCAAATTGAGTGATTTCTTTTAATAAAGAGTGAATTTGTCTTTCAATACAGCATGAATCTTTTTATACTTTAATATTACTCTTTATTGAAATAAAAAACCCAAATTGCCCAAAAGAAAAGAAAAAAAAGAAACACTGGACTTGATCTTTCTGTCATCAAGCAGAAGCTTTGTACTAATACAATAAGAGAGTTTTTGTGTGGGGAAGAAAATGACAAGATTTATTTTAAAGACTGTTTCAATTTTGCAATAGAGGATTTTGAAAAATTCAATTCAATAATGAATTGCTTTTGGATTTTTGAAAGTAATAGAAGGCTTGAGAAATTTCTAGAAAATTGTTCTAGAAAAATTAGATTAGCAATCTAATTTATAACAAGCACCATCATTGACTGCCAAATGAAACACAACCCATCTTAGTCATGTGTATACTGCAAGCTCTCATGGAGTCCAGTGATTTCAGACCAGCACATGAATGTTTTTCTTCCAATCAAAATCAAATAAGTGACTATCTTGATCACATTAGATCAAATCAATATTTTAATTATTTTTTATGACATTAAATTCTCTTTTGGAAGGCTTTTGCTATTTAATGGCCATTTCAGACAACACCCTCCACAGCTATTTGCTTCAATTAAAAAAAAATTTGGATCTTCATTGAAGCCAGTTGATTGGCATCATGGAAACAGTGGTGGAATTGGCTGAATATCAACTGTGCAAGCTGCTGCTGCAGCATTCATTGATCAATACAACAAATCACATGATAGCCTTGAAAATTCAAATAGTCAGTCAAAAACAAATAAAAGCAGAATTTGATGTAGAAGATATGGAAGAATTCAGTTACAGTATCATGGCATATATAAGAGATAAGCAGGAAACCACTGAAGCAAAAAGAGTAAAACATAATAAAACAAAAGACAAATATATGAAATCCTTGAGGCAACTGAGGGTGGCAATGACAGTGAAGATAAAGTGCATGATAAGTCTGCAGGGCAAAATAAAATACCACAACATAAGAAACATAATTAACAACCTCAAAAGAAAATAAAAACAAAGTATGGAAAACGCAGGAAAAGAATTTGTAAGAAGCTATTTCAATGCTGTCAATGAAACTCTCAAAATAATTAAAACAAGCAGAGGCAATATGAAAATTTCAGAAAAAATACATTGTGATGGATCACTAAAAACTATCAGTGGAAAACCAATAGTAGGAGGAATAACCTTCCAAGAAAGGAGGAGTGGTGGAAAAACAATATAATAGCCAAAGGAAACATATGCAACTATGACATTGACCCTGATGGCTCATACACACACAAAGAAAGATATGAAGAAAGACAGCATACAGCTGAGATATGGAAAAAAAAATAGACCAGAAAAAGGAAAAATACCACCAGAATGAATCATTATAACAAAATAGTGGATCAAAAAGGAGGAGAAAGAAGAGAAGCAAGAGATTGAAGATGAACTAATGGCAATAACAACTGCTAAAGATACCTAAATGAACTCTATGGAAGAAGGAAAACATGTAACAAGATAGATAGCTTGCTGGAAGAACAATACAATCAGTAAAGGAAATGTGATAAAAATTGATTCCAGATTCTTGCCAGAACAATGGCATTGACAAGCGCACTCAAGATAACCCTTAAAATGTGCCTCAAGATATGCATCAAAATGACCTTGACAAGAACCATCAAGACTAAGTCAACAAGACAACAGGCATCAAAATGATGCCAGCTGAACAGACAAGTCCAAACAAGATGTCAGACACAAGCAGAAAACACAAACTTCAAGAAACTAAAAAGGAGTGCAACCAGGAGCTCAGGGTAAATTCCTATGAGTTAGAGAAAGTCATTGATTTTTTTCCCACAGGGTATTTTCTGGTGGCAGCAGCATGATAGAAGGAATAGGATTTAGGGAGGAGGAACTGACAAATCTTTTCTCCAATGTAAGGTGGTGAGGAAAATTGTGCTGTTGAAGTGGAGGACAAAAACTAATGCGTACTTAGTCACCAATGAGCTGCAATAGCAAGCCATGCTGTCAGACACTAAGAATTTTGCAAAGACTTGAGATTAGACTTTGGTGATGCTTATAGTCCAACTTTATAATGTTCTCTTTTTATTAAATCAACAATAATCAATAAATGTCTTTTTTATTTTTTATTTTGGAGGAACAGCATTTTATTAAAAGAGAAATGAATAATAAAAACAATAAATTAATACAAATTATCCATTTATTTGCTATTCGAAAAAATAAAGAAAAAATTTAATTGTTACTTTGATTTTGATTTTGATTTTTTTTGATTTATGATGTTGTATTTTAAAATCACACAAAATAAACTGAAAAATTACAGGGGATAAAAAATAATACAGAGAGGTAAAGTAACCAAAGGATATCAATGAGTGACCAGACAGTTATCCCCAGAAGAAATAGTAAATGTGAAAGTAGAGAAACAAGTACTATTTGATACAAATCAACTGATGCAAACAAGTACATATAGCATCTTCAACTTGAAAAAAAGGTAACAACAAAATAAAGACACCAAAAAGCAGCAACAATTATTCAGCTGTATCATTGTTGAGAATGGCAGATGCATCAAATCTGTGATATTTTATAAACTGTTCAAATAATTTTGAAAAGACACAGTATTTCCATTAACAAGGTTGATTATCATGAGCAAAAGGAGATCAAAGAAGAAGAATATGTCTTTCATTTGGTTTTTTTGCGGTATTTGGCATTTGAGTAGTTGTTGTTAGTGGGTGGTGGAAAAAGATAAAAGAGTTGGAGATGAATGTGGGATAGGAATATTTGTGGAACAAAGTTTTACAGAAGTCGCAAAGTTAGAGTATAATGGAGGCATAAGTCGCAGTGATCCAAAAATTCACTATTCAACATTAAATTTTTTTTTTTCGAAACACCAACAAAAAAAAACAGGACAAAAAAAAAAAAAAAAAAATTATTTTTTATTAAAAAAAAATTAAAAAAAAAAAAACAAATAAAAAAAAAAAGATTATTTGTTCTTGATCAAAACTTATCATCATTCCAACGAGTATAATTTCAGTTGAAAATATTCAGAGAACGGAGCACGAGATGATAGCAAACGTGATTTAATGTTGAGACCATTCGATACTCTTCAAGTCAATTCCTTCTTGGACCATCTCCCACAAGGGCGACATTTCACGTAACCTGGTAACGCGGTCAACAACACGGTCAATAACAAAATCGATTTCATCGACAGTGGTGAAGCGGCCAATGCCAAAGCGGATGGAGCTGTGAGCCGTTTCATCGTCGGCGCCGATAGCGCGCAAGACGTAGGACGGCTCGAGGGACGCGGAGGTGCAGGCGCTACCGGACGAGAGCGCAATATCCTTGAGGGCCATGAGCAGCGACTCGCCCTCGACGTAGGCGAAGGACAGGTTGACGCAGCCGGGATAAGTCTGCACGGGGTCGCCGTTACGGATGACGTGCGAGAGACGCGCCGTGATGCCGCCGACGAGGCGCGCCGAGAGCTGGGAGATGCGGGCGTGGTCGTAAGCCATCTCGGCCTTTGCGACGCGCGCAGCTTCGCCAAAGCCAACCACGAGGCCGGCGGGAACCGTGCCGGAGCGCAGACCGCGCTCCTGGCCGCCGCCGTTGATGAGCGGTTCGAGACGCACGCGCGGGCGGCGGCGCACAAACAGCGCGCCGACACCGCGCGGACCGTACAGCTTGTGGCCCGACACCGACAGCAGGTCAATGTGCATCGCGTTCACGTCGATCGCAATCTTGCCGACGGCCTGCGCCGCGTCCGTGTGGAAAAACACCTTGTACTTGCGGCACAGCGCACCGATGGCGGCGAGCGGCTGCACAACGCCAATCTCGTTGTTGACGGCCATGATCGACACCAGCACTGTGTGCGGGTTGGCGGCTAGCGTCGCATCGAGCTGCGCCAGGTCCACCAGTCCGTTGGTGCCCACCGGCAGATACGTTACGTCCGCCGCGCCCTCGGCTTGTAGTACGCGGCACGAGTCCAGCACGCACTTGTGCTCCGTCTGCGTTGTGATTACGTGCGGCCGCGGCTTAGTTGAGTCAGACCCGCCGTAGAACCGCGCCACGCCTTTGATGGCCGTGTTGTTGGACTCCGTCGCGCCCGACGTGAAGATGATTTCCTTGCTATCCGACGCGCCAATCAGCGTAGCAATGTGCTGTTTTGTTTTCCAAATAAACAAAAAAGACGGATTACTAATGCCTACATACCTCCCGCGCCTCTTCCACTTTCGCCTCCGTCTCCCAGCCGTACTGGTGCGTACGCGAGTGCGGATTGCCATACTCCCACGTCATCAGCGGAAGCATTGCGTCGAGTACTCGTGGATCCAGCGGCGTCGTGGCTTGCGCGTCGAGATAGATGGGTCGCGTTGGTTTCTTTTCCCCTTCGTTTGCTGCCCCCGTCACACTTGCCATTCCTCTCACCTTGCCCTTCTCCTTCACGATTCCCTTTGATGACAATGACGATTCCGCTAATGATACCCGCAAGAGACACGAGGACGCCGGCAATGACAACAGCGATAATGTTGATAATGATAATGATGATGCCGATCTTGCCGTTAATGAAGGTCCCATGTTCACCGCTGTTCGTCTTACTCCCAATCCCAAACCGGTTCGCGCACCTACTACTGCTTGTCGTCCCACTTCGACAGCTCGTCCCCCAGCTCCATACATTTAACTTTTCTTTTTCCGGTTTTTTTTGTTGTCCACATCACGCAAAAAATGTTGTGAACGGCGTTTCATGGTTGATTCGGAATCGCCATCCAATCATCATTCTCGAAATATTCTTATTCTTTTTTATTTAGTGATTGCCCTTATTATAGCAATATTCTTTACGGGCCTGTCCGCATAGAGAAGCCGAACTTCAACTTCTTCATCTCCATTCTCCTCCTCCCTCTCCTCCTCCTCCTCTTTTTCATGTACCAGATCCCCTTCCTCCTTCCCCTCCTGCATAAATTCTTCTTCTGCTTCCTGCTGTATTAAATCCTTCAACTGAACTTCCTCAACAATCTGTGCAAACCGAACAACACCCGCCGCCACTGCCGTCTCAGCAGTCTCACCCTCTTCCAAATCCTTGAGCACATTTTCCCATGTCTGCAACCCAATCATAAACACTGGCACAGGCACAACACTACCACCACTACCACCGCCACCACCAAACCCGCCTTCATCCCCACTCCCAACCATTGTCACAACCCCATTATCCTCTGCGTCATTCACAATCGCCACCGCCGCTGCTCCTGCTTCAACAGCCCTCACTACCTTTTCTTCAAACGTGCAACCGCCGCCACGTCCAATAACAACAAGCTTTCCGCGCACTTGCTGTTTTTCCACTGTTGCTGTTGTTTGTTGACTCGTCGACGGTGTTGACGATGACGATGATGACATGAATGAAGAGGGGGGTCCACATCCTGGTGAGAGTATGCGTGGACGACGTGATTTGTACATGACGTGCACGCCGAGTGCGACCGCGTCATCTGTTGCTGTGATGCTCCGTGAAAAAATCGACGAATGGATTGGGTGGTCGTGCCATTCTTCAAATGGTTTTCAATATTAAAAAGAGAAAAAAAGAAAAAAGAAAAAAAAATTTAAAAAAAAGCTAATACAATATTATTAAATACCTTTTGAAGATTCACGATAGACGCGCATGACTTCGACAGTTTGCGAAAAAACAGTTTCACCAAGGTGATTGTTCTTTTTCTTCTTCTTCCTGCCACTATTACTACTACTACTGTCATTATCTTGACCACTGCTACTGGAAGGCGACGACAGTCGCCGTCGCGCCGGTAACGTGTTGCCATTCGGAACCAAAAACGAAACGCCATCCAACGAAACACGCAGATTCGTCAATGGCGGTTCAGTGAGTGAATATACGAGATTCGCGATTTGCATCTATGTTTGCCTTTTTTTATTAATTCTGTGAAACCAACAAACAAAAGAAAAGAGTTGGGGGGAAGGATTTAAAAAAAACAAAAAAACTCACTCACGCATATACACACATTACCTTTGTTACTATGAATGCACTGGCACTCCCATCTAAGCGGAGCGTTATTTTCACATTGTTGAGTGTGTTGAGACGATAACCATTTTCATACTATTTTATAATTTTTTTTTTCCATTAAAATGTTTTTATACAAGAACAGTGTTTATAAAGAATAAAAATTTCACCAAATATATTTGAGGAATCAAGGCAAAATCGGCGTGATCCTTTGGCGCGATAACCCTTTTTTTTTGTATGTTTGTGTATGTTGTGTTTTGGTTTTTGGTATTGTGTTGTTTTTTTTTTGTTCGTTCAGTTGTGATGCGCACGTATTTTTTAAAGATAGCAAAAATCTAAAACTATTTTGCTTTTTTTTAGAAAAAAAATAAAATAAAAAACGAACTAATAT
>JADGJH010001368.1:0-10401 GCA_027596945.1 Physocladia obscura | reverse complement strand
TCCGACAAGTTGCCATTGTTTTGAAATGCGCGTGTAAGGAATGTTTGTGTCATGCATCGTGAGTGTCCAGAATTCTTCAAGTTTGCGTGTATGTTGTTTGTTCTGTGAGTCAAATTTTGTTGCTGCGCGACTTGAAAGTGCGTGCATGAGTGTGAATGAATCAGAAATGATTATGAGGACAGATTTCAATAGAGCAGTTTCTAAGCTGTTGTGTTGTGAGATGGGCAAAAAAATAAAAATAAAAACATGGTCACATTAATGTACCTGTTGATTGTGAATAATTTTTTTGCGTAAATACGTTTGAAATGATCGTCGAGTTGTTCTGGGGTTTTTGTTGCGGATTCAATGCACCTGCGCTCGAGCTGACAAGTTTATTTAAAAAAAGCGCAGCTGACGAAAGGGAAGGAATTACTTACAATGAGTTTTGAAGAATACAGCAGGCACATGTCGATACTATTTATGAGTGAGCAGTCTGCGAGGATTTTGTGGTCTGACGAATGGGAAGGAGTTTGCGACGGAAACAGCGAAAGAAAACTGGACTGCGTGCGTCCATTTAGAGCACGGGATGCAACAAACGCGATGCAGATGCGGAGAAGTTCGGAAGAAGCTGTTGCTGCGCGAATGGTGGCCTTGACTTTCGCGTACAGGAAACTCAATGCCGGCGTTGCACGCACAAACGCAAGAACAATGCGCAGTCCCATTCCAAGTCTTAGTCCACGGTTCCAAGTCCAGTTCCAGTTGCGGTGAGTCATTTGCTTCACCTGTTTTGTTCGAAAACCTTTTGAAAACATTCATGGTTTTGTTGGCTTCTCTGGGTTTACGAACTGCTCGTTTCGGTTTCAGACGGAATAGACTTGCTTATCCTCCAATACAACAACTGCGCGCAGTCAGCTTGCAGACGAGCGTCAGCTCAATTTCGAATGCGAATACGAATACGAATGTAAACATTATGACAAACAAAAGCAAAAAGAAAGCCACCTTTGATGACAACACGGAACGTTGGGTAATGCGTTCTTTGGTTGCTGTGACAACTGTGGTTGTTGGCTTGAATATTTACTGGGAAATCTACAAAGATGAACTTTACCCAAGGCAGCTTTCACTCGAATACTACAATTTTAATAAGTTTCCTCTGCTAGCTGTCATTCCAGTTACTCATGATACAAGCCTCTTCCGCTTTAAAGCTGCACGCCAAATACCGGAACAGGAAGAGTTACAGAAGGCGCATGCAAAAGGTTTTTCCTCTCTTTCGTTTTTCTTTGAGTTCATATTTTCAACAGACAGGCGCAATCTCACCCTTACCACGAATGAACTCGTGCCTGCTCCCAACCACATCATTATCAAAGATGATACATGCCAAGTCGGACGCGCGTATACTCCAATCTCCTACTCTCGCGACTACTTTGATTTGCTTGTTAAAAAGTATCCTGACGGTTCTGTCAGCTCGATGATCCACAATTTAATTCCCGGCAAAGATTTTATCCTTGCCCGAGGCCCTATTCTTTCGTTTCCATATACTGAAAATATGGCAGATCACATCGTGATGGTATTTTCACAATTCTTATTCAGCTTCATTTCATGGATTTATTCATCATTGACATAGATTGCTGGAGGAACTGGAATTACTCCCATGTATCAGCTTATAAAGCGCATCCTCAAAGACTCTACTGACAAAACATCAATATCGCTGATTTATGGCTCAAAAACGGAGGCCGATATCCTACTCGGAAATGAACTTCAAATACTCGCGCAAAAATTCCCTGATCGATTGAAGGTGAACCACGTGGTGCAAAACATTTCATCGAATGAACTGCCCGCTTTAACAAGAGTGGCCGTACCTGCTGACAATGGTGGTGATGCGAACAAAACTGGACTTACAAATCTTTTAGCACATCGCGGACTCATTGATGAGAAAGTGCTTATAGAATGTGGAGTTCCGAGGCCTGATGAAAATCCTCTCGTTTTAGTTTGCGGACCAGATGCAATGGTTGAATACTTGGCCGGCGAGAAACGCGCTGAAAATAACCAGGGCCCATTGAAGGGTGTTCTAGCAAAAATGGGGTACACGACTCAGCAAGTTTTCAAGTTCTAATTTAAGCAAACCAAGGAGATTGCAGCTTCATCACTACTTGCTGTTCTTTTACAATTGTTTTCTGAAAACCAACTTCACTTGCGTTTCGCCCACTTTCGCCCCAGTTTTTCCACATTAAAAAAATAATTAGGTAAAATAAAGCTTAACATCTTTATTTTAAGTTTATGAGGCAGTTTAAAAACAAATTTAGAATCTCAAATAAGAAGATCAGTGTCCAAGACCGGCAACAATCAGGGCGGCAATCGAAGGGCCTCCCTGAATAAATAGAATAGTCGGCTTAACAGTGATGGCGCCATATAACGCAGCAACAACAACAGCACCATTGAAGGCGAACGTGAGATCTTGTCTTCCTGTAGCCGCAGCCCAAAGCAATCCAGCACTCAGAAGTCCGTTGTACAACCCTTGGTTTGCAGCCAAGGTCTTAACAAGTGGGTGTTTTGCTGTTTCCTTGTCCTTGATGCCAAACACTTTGTTAACGTACGGGGTGCCAAAAAAGAACATCTCGATCGTCATGATGTAAATGTGTTCGACTCCTGCTAGACCGGAAAATATCGAGGAAACAAGGACCATTGGGTTTTTTGATTTTTTAATTTTTACTTTTTTAATTTTTTAATTTTTTTTTTTGAACTTCACGTTTGTCAGCATTCAAAGAAAAGTTGAATTCTCAAGCCCAAAATATACGAATAGTAATCAGAATTTTTTTTTTCTTTCGATTTTTACTTTGTTTTTACTTTGTCTCTTCAGTGCTCGCCTTTCTTTTCAATTTTGACGTTGAATTTTTTGAAGCAGCAATAGTCCATGGCGTGGTTGAAGAAATCTCTTTGGCATTAGACGGAAGGGAGATCCCATGTGATCCTTTCAAGATTTCATCAGCTGTTCCATTCAAAACTTCTTCAGATGTTCCATAAAATTGCTTTGCAAAACACGCCTTCATTCGGACCATATTTTCTTCCTTTTGCTTCTTCTCATCCAATATTGGGGCGGGGTAATCAACACCGATTATACATCCAGCCTTTTTTTGAATTTTCAATGGCGCCGCATGTGGTTCGTAAATAAATTTGTCAGGAAAATTCGCAAGTTCTGGGCAATATTGTCGAACGAGCTTTCCTGAGGCATCATATTTTGATGGGAATGACACAAGTCCATACAATTTGAAATATTGGGAGTAAAAAGCACTGCAACTCAGCCACATCCAATTGCCAGGATTTGAACATGGGTCCCAGTCAATCAAATATTCATCAAAAATTTCAGCGCCTCTTTCCCACGAAATCCAACATTGCCCACGTGTTAAAAATGCTGCAACAGAGTGTCGACCGAGATGATGCATCCAACCTTCCTGTTTGAGTTGCCTCATAAGCGCATCTATCCATGGAAACCCTGTGCGACCTTCTTTGAATGCAGCAAGGCGTTGCTCACTGACAGCGTCTCCAAGTGGCCGCGGAGTAATTGAAACTCCTTCGGAATCATAAACTGTTTGTAAATTCCAATCCATCTTTAGAAAAGCGAAGAAAGAACGAGAAAAGGGATTAAATGAAGTTAGTTATAGAATTGAAATATGAAATACGAGTAAATTGTCGCGTACATATCGACAAACTTCATTACCCCGTATTCGCGTGAAATTGTCTCCAACTGCAAATTCAGCGCAAGCATACATATCCCGAAAAAGGAGTTGCCCGTTGAGATTTTGCGGGGGTGTTGTCGTTTTTGTTCCTTTATACTTTTTTTTCGCCTCCTCAATATCCCACCACATTTTTCGCACACCCAAACAGCCAAATTTAAGATATGGTGACAGCAACGTTGTTGACGCGTCTTGGATAGAGTTTCCCGGAGAAGTGTTTGGTTTTGAAAATGTCGCAATATAATCTGGCTTTTTGCAAAGTTTTTCAAGGCGTGTGAGAGCTTCAGCTTCTCCACCTTTAATTTTAAAACTGTCATTGTTGTTGCCCCTTTCATTTTCTATAGTTTCCATTCCAATGGATTGTATACTTGGAACAGAAAATTCTCCATTTCCACCGTCAATTGAGTCATAGCAATTAACTTTCTCAGTGCGTTGGCCGCCAAAGGCACTTGAATTCAAGTCAATATCGTCAGAAACTGCAAAATTGGTTATTCCTTTCAGTGATTCAGCAAGAGCAAGTAAAAGCTCATTTCGTTTCGACAAATTACTTGTCAGTTTGGGCAGAGGCAAACTTTGGGGCGCAGGAAGCGGTTTTGGAACATTTCCAATACCGTCAGCGATCTTAATACACTTTTAAGTTAAAAAAAGAACAAAGGAAAAAGAAAAGAGAAAAACCTTTTGCAAAGATGAAATCGTCATTGTCGGCTTCCCTTTATTTCGCCTAGTAACTTCTTCTGGGTCATACAAGTGGTGCCCTTGCACTGCCACTACAATTACACTTGCTGTTTTTGCTGCTGCCAGAATTGCGGCGTCTCTTCTACGACCATAAGCTGACGTGTCTTTTTCGAAAACAAGATGTGTTATTCTCCATCGTGACCATAATAACGGCAGAAGATAAGTTGGCTCGCCGCGAACAACAAGAAGTTGAGAATTCGGTTCAATTTCGGTTATTCGGTCTGAAAGAGTTTGCATGGATTCAAGCAAAAAGCTTCGCAAAAACGATTATTATTTTTGATTGTTATATATTTTTAACACCAAGCGTACCGAAAACGATTGATTCCGACGCGATGTTTGTAAACATACTAAAAGAAATAAAATATAAAAAAGATTGCCGCTTTGAAATCATGACGAAATCCTTCACTCACATTTGGATCCCAACACCACACAGGAAACAAGGCGGAAGGGTTTAGTGAAAGAGCTGCTTGAAGGGCTGGAGAATCGTGAAGTCGCAAGTCTGTCCGAAACCAAAACATCACACGAATATCACTCGTCATGAAAACAAACTCAAACGCCAAATTTTTCCAATAAAAAAATTTCCAAAAACATAAACAGATATGAAAAAAGCTTCTCTTTCATTCAAAGAAATCTGGTGAAATTCAGCAATGCTTCTCTATCGGTTCCATCACTGGCAGCAACAGCTGTTGAATTCTTCTTAACTCGTTCCGTCAACCGTTTAATCTGAATCAACCTCTCTCTTGCGTTGCTTCTGAAACCCCCAGCCCGACTTCGGGCAACAACAAGGGCTAACATATTTGCGTGAATTGCTGCGCGTCGGACTACACCAGGAAGATTATCTCCAGCAACTAAAAAGCCTTCCGAAAAGACTCCCAAAGGTGGTAAGTTCAATTCCGGCTTCGTTTTCATTATAACATGAAATCTATCATTGGCACCACTTCTGTTATTTTCATCAACCCTGCTGTTAATCACAACTGGTGTCACAAAAATGTTGATGAAATTAAATTGCCCTGGAATAGTGTCAAATCCAATGTCTGTTGTCCCTGATTCGTCAAACAGTATCGACACAAAATCGTTTCCCACATGCCGTTTTTTTAAATTGCATCCTGGATCGGTTTCAACATTTGTAGGCATTAACGTAGTAATATGGAAAATTATTTGGTTTCCAGAGGCAGCATCTTGCCAAGCAACACAAGCTTTACCATCAATAACTGCTTCGCTCGTATCAAGTCCACCAGTGTGGAGTCGTTCCAGGCCACGCAGTGGCACCATTTTCCCAAGAGAGCAAATAAAACGAGTATACTCGGGTGATCCAGACTCGTTTTGCAAGATTTGCCGTTCGTGTGTTTGTGATACGCCAATATACAAAACGCCAATTTTGTGCAGATCAGAAACAGGAGTCATGTCAATAATTTTAATTGCACGTGCAAATGCTTCTTCAGAAGTTGGGATGGGGATGCAAGGCGGAATATTGGACTGCTGTGGAAATGTTGTTAATTGTAACAAAACGAATGATGGATCAAGAGGAAGATTTTTGATTGCAGAGTTATCAATCAAAGATTTAATTGAATGCGAGGTCTTAATATGGAAATCTGTACTTCGAGACAACGAAGAAGTCATATTTTTCATTTCATTTTGTTTGAGCTCTGTTTTATTTTTATTTTTTCAATTTTTTTCTTCGGAAACTGTAATAATAAAAAAAATACAACATACCAGCATCAAAAGAAACCAATTCTTCTAGCAGGTTCGTTGGACTATTGGTTGATGACTTGGCGCCATCGGAAATTTCTTCAACGGCTTTTTCAATTACACTTGCGATTTGTACCTCGCTTGACCCTCCAGAATCAACTCCCTCTTCCAAGAATCGTGCACGGTTTTCAAGTTTAAGAGAAAAAACAATAACTCCTGATGGTCTTCGAATGACCACTTCAACCCATCCGCTCATTTTTAGATTTCTCATTGAGACCACACTGTTTCCTTGAATCCAACACCTTTCTAACGAATCTGTGCCGGTCGTTGCGGCAGAAATAAATGGTAATCCAGTTGCCATTCCATCAGCTTCTTTGTTTACAACAGACGGTGTGTTAGTAAATGTGTCGGGCTTTCCGATACAATCTGCATATGAGTTTTGAACCAACATATCCATGACAAGTTCAACGCTTTCATCAAATAAAGATGAGGCCTCAGAGTTTGTAGCTGAAGGTGCTTGGGTTAAAATACTTCCAATGATGAATGGAACATATCTCTTGCGGTCACTTAGCTGCATATTAACAAACCACACACTGATTACATGGTATGCAAGCTGCGCCGCATATTGAGATATTAAATTTGAAAGTGCCATTACAGGGTCTGACCCTGCTGCTGCAGAAAGTGGAGGTGGACTATGAATATATTGCAGAGCAATTCCAAATATCCTTTTGTAGTCAGCCTCAGTTAAGTTAATGTAAATTTCAGGCAAACGCGCAAGTGTCGATAGAAATTCAAGAATATGGGGTGCCATTTGCGAAGATGTCACACGGGATATTTTCATGAGTGTATCAGGCAGGAGGCGCGTCATTGCAAAAGGAAGTTCAGTGAGAAAGTTTATGAGACATTGGACACAATATCTTCCAGTTGACGGCCTGGGTATTTGCCAAAACATGAGTAAATTCAGAAATACTATTTTCAGGAATTTTACCATTTCTGCAAACCCAGCTGAAAGCATCGAATAATGTCATCTGTTTCTTTTTTAGGAAACCTAGCGCTCCAAATAACAAGCGATGCAAGGCATTTAAAAATAATACTGTACAAATCAGACTTTTTGACATTCGATGGTAGGTCATCAACAAAAGCAGCAGCTGTTCCAAATTCCACAACAGAACAACAATGCGCTCGAAGAGTTTCCACGTGAGTATGCGAAATCACTTGTGGATATGCGCTTATATTTTGCAACTGTGTTTCAAATCCATATAATACAAGACTATACAGCTCCCAAGACGATTTAGATTGGAATGTTTTAAAAATCGATGAAAAAAATGGATTCAAGTCAATGTAAATTCCGTCCGAAATAATTCGAAAATCTGACGATCCCGAATTTGAAGTTTCAGCAACTTTTGCTCTGAGTTTGCTCGAAGATAGCTTTATCTCTCCTTTAAATCCCAGCCACGCTGTAAATGATTCAGTCCAAGTAACTCCCAAATGATAACCTCCATATTTATCTCCTCCAGATACTCTGACTGAAAGCAAAAATTTGAAACAGGCAATTTTCACAGTTTCGTGAACAATATCGTTCTCATTACCAGCAATTTCTGAAATCGCCAAATACACATAATCACATCCTTTGCATTGACGTTCAATTATGCAAGTTCGAAAAAGCTTGACGAGATTCTTAGTACAGAGAAGTGCAATTGTTTCGTCTGCAAAAACACAGCCGGCCTGCAAAAAGGTAACAAGTTTCTGTAAAGTTGCATCATTACATCCGCGAGAAATATAGACAGTGGTTTCAATAATTTTTTCAGCAATTTTCGGATCGAATAAGGAGGAATTTTCCTTGGTACTGCATGCTTTTATCAACTGAACCAGATCCACAGCAATATCGCAAACCTCTTCAGTATCATATTCATCCTTACATTCTAAGATTCTCAAAGCATTGTCAATAATACATTCCTGCAACTGTAGTGCACTTGTATTTTTTGACCATTGAAAAAATCTTGCCATCAGTATTCGCACCTTTTCAGAAACTGAATGAGGAGTCCATCCTTCTGACCAGGCCACAAAATCAACTATTGACATTAGAATTTCGTCGGAGAATCCAAAATCATCATCTGAATTTGTCGTTTCAGCAAAAAGCGAAAACAGCAGAGTTAAGCAAGATTCGTGCGATGTTTGACTTGGCGGAATTCGATATTTTGTATACATATTTGTACAAATTTGCAAATACGATTCGCGAATGTATGATGATACAGTAAATGAGGCGTCTGTAATATAAGGCTTCAAGCTAACCAATAGTTGAAGAATATCTTCCCAATCTCCCCAAAGCAGCACCGTATTCTGTGTCCATGTACAGATTAAGTTCAAAGCCTTTCCGCAAATATCGGAATGTTCTGGACTACCACTATACTTTCCTGAAAGTGTTGCTGCTGAAATAAATGATTGAAGGACAATCCTTCGAATTCTTGTCATTGTAAAGCTTTCCAAAATAGGTTTGGGATCGAAACAAATAAAATCTAAAGCCTTCAAAGCTCCAGATTTCGCAAGAAGTATATTTCTTTCTTCGTTGATTTGCACCGCATCCAGATTGGGGAAAATCAAGCCAAGGAGCTGCTCATCGAATCCGGAATTCAGAATATTACATAAGTCCAGCAGTGATCGGTTTATAATTTTTTGCGAATACGATTGCGTCAAAGATTTAATAACTTTCTTCACTGAATAGTGGGCATCAATGTCATTGTCAAAATCTGAGGACGACTCAAGTCCAAAAAATAAACAGAGAGCAGCGAGAACTTTAGAAATAGAATTTTCAGATAGATACGTTGTCGTTAGTGGTAATTTTTTCCCAGCCATGATGGTAATCTCCAAGTTTAAAAGCAACTCAATATTGAAAAGACACCTCTTTGAAAAGGCCAAAGATGGAGAGCGAAGACAATGATCAGCAAGAACATCTGAAATCGTAGCTAACAGTCGATCCAAGGAAGAAGCAGGAAATAAGGCAGTATTCTGATCATTAAGTATGGATTGCAAAATGCTGATTGCATGTGTAATAGCCGGATTATTTTGAGGTTTAAGAAACGCAATCAACAGGTCAGCAAGACCTTCTTTGTTGTTATCGAATGGAGACAAATAAGATCCCTTACGCGTTAGTTTTGCAAATAGCGGCAGCAATGTGCGAGCTGTGTTGGTATTGACACGCGTCACCATATCGGTAGCCAATAAATCCTCAAGTTCGGCACTACGAACATCAGCAGAAAGTGCACGGCGCATTGCATCGATAACAACCGCATCTGCATCTCTAGTATTTTGATTTTGCAACTGTCAGCTGTCAGCTGTCAGCTCTGCCATCGCCGCCCCACTCTAAAAAAACAAAGAAAAAGACACACAAACTTTTGAGCCATTGAAGCGGCCATCGTAAGCGCTGCATCTAATTCGTCTACAGCCTCTGCATTCGCCCTTCTTTCTTCCTCGGTGAAGCCGCTGATCGGAGGAGACTGCGGCAAACTCGAGTCGTATTCACTTGCGGAATCTGTGTCTGAAAAAGTGCGCCGCGTTCGCGATGCAAGCGATGTGAACGGAATTCCACTGGGCACCTCCTTCTGTTCGTGCTCCTGTGCCATTCTGATTTTTTTGTTATTCACCAGGGGGGGACTGAACAATTTCGTTTGACAAAAACGAAATGCAAAAATGCTTTTTCAATTCACAAACCCACCACCAACACCCACATACAAAACCAAAAAAAAAAATCCCACGGTCGCAACCGCAGTTGTACTCACGCAGTCGAACGATGATGACTAGATATTGGGTCGTCGATCGGCAACATAACGGTAATTGCGACTTTTCGGCGGATGCCGTTGCTGCAGTGGTGGCCACGACTCAGAAGGAAGACGAAAACGAGAACAAATTCGCGATCTGGTCGAATAATCTCCCACCAACAACGCCAACGCAAAACTCGCTTGTGAAACCAAGAAAACCAAAAAAAAAAACCTATTAATTTAAATTTAAAAAAAACACATTCACGAGCTTTATCGCTCCCACAGATGGATTAGTGCGTAAAATTGACGTTTATCGCACACATGTAAGTGCCGCCAACAAACGCAAAAAAATTAAAGCAAAAAGAAGAAAAAAAACGTGCCAAATCCTGCGGTACGCAAACAGCTGGCGCAGAAGAAAGAAATAAAGTAAAGAATAAAAACAGTTAATTGAATATCAAAATAATAATAATAGTAATAATAATAATAATAATAATAATAATAATAATAATAATAAT
>JADGJH010001367.1:267-10405 GCA_027596945.1 Physocladia obscura | reverse complement strand
GGCGATCAGGGCTTGCTCAACTCGTTCTTCTCCTCCTGGTCCGGCATCAACCACCCCCCGCGTGTCACCAATGCCCAGGGCGATATCCGCCCCGATGTCCCGCCAGAGTTGCTGCAAACTGCCCGCCTCCCCTTTGTCTTTAATGTCACGCCTTCCGCCGTCTACAGCTATTTGGTATATATATGCAATAATCTGCCCTGCCCTCGCTCTCCCCTTATTTATTTCTTTGTTATTATTACAGCCTGCCTTCCACCATTTCAAACAAAACATTGTCATTGTTCACTTTGCCGGCCACACCAAGCCGTGGCTTCAAAAACGCTTTTCTGATGGATCGGTCTACAACGGGTAAAGATCAAAAATCTTTCATCAATTTCTCAAAAAATTTTACTAATTAGATATCCCATTATTATATGAATTCCTTTTTTTTTTTTCAATGCTCTCCATCCGCAGTTCTTTGAATTCTGATACCTTGGATATGCATGCTTTGTGGTGGCAGACTTATGATGACTTGATCAAGACTTGGAAATCCGAAGATGTTTGTATTTCAACACCAAGCGATAATTCAGCACAAACTGAGCGAAGCGAAGGAAAAAAAAAACGTTTATAAATGCTGAACGCGAAGTGGAAAAAATATGAATAGAGTTTTGTGCAAATGTGGCAACCAAGTACATTAGACCGAGATAATCACCGTTGCGTTTTAGACTGTAATAACGTTTATTTAAAAACAGCAACAAGCGAAATTACAAGGTGCAAACTTTTCTGGAAATACAAATTCCCAACAAGGACGCTTGCATTTTGAAGTTGGAGTCCCTAAAACTGCCGACCGTTCCAGTCAATCGTTCTACGCAAACGAATCTCCAGCGCGCTACTCATGGAACCACGAAGAACTTCCGGTCCTAATCAATCGTCAGCAGCAATCGCAGAAACGCACTCCTGTTGAGAAAGCTGCCCAGAAAATCGAGACTCTCAACCTCAAGTCCAGCAGTTCATCACTTAAAAGCTCACCGACGCGTTCGGCGGGATCACCCATGAAAATCTTTCAAGCAGTTACTGCAACTCAAACAGTCACACCATTCCAAGACCCACACATGAATCTACGATCTGCGTCAGCGTTGCATATTTTACCAAGCACTGAAGTAGCGTCAAAAAATAGTACGCCACCCCCGCCACCGCTGACAACTTCCGCCGCTGCCGTTCAAGCTGAATATGCAGCGTCAGCAGCCCCAACGTCGCCAACCTCACCGACAACGTCAGTCTACTCTGTAGCAACAACTATTCCAACGTCGCCGTTCGCCGAAAGACCAAACGGCAGATCTGGCAGCACCGATACCCAACGCGAGCCGTCGCTGTCACCGTCAACGTCGCCGTCGCGCTATGAATGGAACCAGGCTGAGTTTTCCACGCAACAGAGAAGAAAATCAAGGTTGAACCAGCCAGTGATGATTCCGCCTGTGCTGCTCGGGACTACCGGAGGAGCTGGGAAGCAGTTTGTTTTGAATGACAAGAATGAGTCTAATGTGTCGTTGTATGATGAGGAGGGGATTAGTCTTCGTCCAACGAGAAAAAATTGAGAAATGATTGTAGTGTGATGTTGGATAAGGTTTTGTTTTGTTTTTTCTTTTTCGCTGTGTTGTTGTAACGGTTTCCCCTCTTATTTTTTTTTTCTCTTTTGCTTTTCGTTTCTCTTTTTTCTACTTTTTCTTTTTCTTTTTCTTTTCACTTGCTTTTTGTTTTGTTTTTCCGGCTGAATGATACTGGACTGTGGTGCTTTCCTTTTTTCTTTTTACTTTTTCGACTTTTGATTTCTTTTTCTTTACCCTTTTTTATACCTTCTGATGTTTTTGTTGTTGGTGGCTGCTATTGCCGGGACAATTGCTTTTATTTTTTGTTTTGGGGTTGTTTGTGGTGATTTGATTTTGAAGAAATTTTTGCTTGTTCTGACTTTTCTGTGCAGTACTTTGGTTAGCTCACCCAATCCAATCCGAATCTAAACAACACCCACTGAATAATCACCCCTTAACAAACAGAATTTTGCCGACTGCGAGAACGTGAGGAAATCAGAAGAGAACGTAATAGACAGCGTGAGCGAGAGCTTCGTATGAGCCATATGGGTGCAGACACGAAGGCTAAAGTGCTGGGAACACTCAAGTGAGTGTTATATTATTTTGATAGATTTGTGTGAAACGACTCCATTTTAATATTTACATTAATTAATTTTAACAGTTCCGAATGAGATGTATCAGAAAAAAGTCGCTCTCGGGCACACGCAACTTTCAGCATCGCGCGAATTACAATTCGACCAACGACTTTTCAACCAATTGTTCGGCACGTCATCCGGGTTCGGTACCGAAGACTTATATAACCCGTACGACAAGCCGCTGTTCTCTGCTGGAAGCTCCGTTACCGCGATATACCGACCCAAGAAAACGCTCGACGAGCACCAGGACGCGATCCCTGTAGTTCACACCGATCGGATTGAACGGATTGTTGATGGCGCGTCTATGAGTCGTGAACCGCATAAGGGATTCCAGGGGACTGTAGGCGGGCGTGGTTGTGATGGACCCGTGTAATTTAAAACAGAGAAGGAGGATATGTTTGGGATTAATGAATTTATGTCGACTGCTAAACGTGGGAGAGATGAGTTGAGTTTATTAAATTTTTTTTTCATAGCAAGGTTATTTATTTGTTTTTAGTGGATGAATGGGCGATGGCACGAAGCGTCACAAGAAGTAAATTGTGTGGCTGGCTTCAGGCCAGAATGCTATCTATTCTGTGCTACTGGTTATTTTTATCTTTCTATATGAAAAATTTCGATGTCTTTACACTTTTGCTTGATGTGCTTTTCATGCACAAAACTTGGATGTTTTGTTGAATTTGACGCGCAAACCAGAACTGAATAATTCAAAAAAATTTCGGATGACAACACTCGACGATGTAAAGCAGCTCGACGACGTTGCCAAGAAGACGCCGTCCAAGGCTATCGATGCGTACAAGGCAGTTCTCGCATCCAAAGAGAAGACTTGTAATAAAAAATACCTGAAAACGAAGCTTAACGAAATTCTAAAACAAAAATAAAAATAAAACATACACAGCTGATCTCGCTGCGAAAGAGCTGGCGCTTGTAAAACTCGGAGAATTACTCGCTGTCCAAAAGTAATATTCGTGTGTTTCTTGTGTTTCTGTTTAAAAAGTTTTGCTTTTGTTTTGGTTACATTTTGCAGAGATCTGGCCGGACTCACTCATCTCGTCGAAACTTCGCGCGCATTATTACTTGAAATCGGGAAAGCAAAGGCGGCTAAAATCGGTACCATCTTTTTTTTTTTGTTTTTTTGTTTTTGTTTTTGTGTTGATTTCTTTTGCTGTATGCGCATAGTCAAGAATTTGATTGATGATTTTTCGAGCATTCCCGGCGCATTGGACACGCAAGTGAAAGTTTGCAAAGAATTTATCGATTGGGCGATCATCGAGAAGCGTATTTATTTGAAACAATCATTGGAAACACGTCTCGCGTCTTTGTAAGTACTATTTGTGTACAACAGTTGAACGCGAAAAAAAATTAAATAAAAAATAACGCGCAAATTCAGGTACCTCGACAACAAAATGTACGCCGATTCGCTATCGCTCGTCAGTTCGTTGAACAAGGAGTTGAAGCGTTTGGATGACAAGAGTGTGTTGATGGAAGTACAATTGCTGGAGAGTCGCGTGCATCATGCCACGCGCAACTTGCCAAAGGCACGAGCGGCGCTTACATCGGCAAGAACAACTGCCAACTCAATTTACTGCCCGCCTGTGATGCAGGCAATGCTGGATCAACAGTCGGGTATTTTGCATGCCGAAGAGAAGGACTACAAAACTGGGTAAATATAGTTTACTTCAAAAAAAAAATTTTTTAAAAATAGAAGAGGATGTTTATTGGATAATTGTGAAGGTACTCGTACTTTTACGAAGCGCTCGAAGGATTTTCGAACCAAGATGACCCGAGAGCCGTTTTGTCTCTTAAATACCTGCTCTTGTGTAAAATTATGCTCAATCTGCCAGACGACGTGTTCAGTATTATCAACAGCAAGATGGCTCTTAAATATGCCGGCGTTGATATCGAAGCTATGAAAACGGTTGCTACGGCTCACCAAAACAGATCTTTGCTTGAATTTGAACAAGCAATGAACAAGTTTAAAAACGGTTCGTCACCAATTACCGAGAAGAAGTGCTTTGAAGCTTATTTATTTTTATTTTTAGAGCTTCGAAACGATCCTATAATCAACGCGCATTTGGACGAACTCTATGACAGTCTCCTGCAGCAAAATCTTTTGCGTGTGATTGAGCCGTTCAGCCGTGTTGAAATTGCCCATGTGGCGCAACTGGTGAAACTTCCAACCCAACAAGTTGAACTGAAACTCTCGCAAATGATTTTGGACAGAGTATTCCATGGCATTTTGGATCAGGGCGCTGGCTGTTTGGTTGTGTTTGAAGACCCTGAACATGATGTGAGTTTTACACTTTATTTACGATTTCTAATTTATATTTTTCTTTGCAGAAAACCTATGCTGCTGCTTTGGACACTCTTAAAAACATGGGGAATGTTGTTGAGTCTCTGTACGAAAAGGCAGCTTTCCTTACATAAATAAAAATATTGTTTGGTTACGCAGTTTTTTGATTGCCCAGCAGCGTGCTTGTAAATTAACGAGAAGTTGAAATCAATTAAATTGTGAAAATTCAAACGAACAACTCTTTTCAAATTGATAAAAAAATTCTTCAAGAGTTATATATACAGTACATTATGTCCAAAACCTCACTGAAAAAGAAATTCTCTGTCACACACGCTTCAAGATGATTAAAATACTTTTAAAATCAATATTGATACTTGAGCGTCAAGATGGCATTTGAAATGATCGGGAAGGGAAACGTTCTTGCGATAAAGTTTCCCAAATTTGTTCAAAAAATTCTTGTTAACCTCCCCCATATTCGAATTGAGCTTTCCGACAGTATTGACGTTGGTGGGTAGCATTTAGATGGGACTAGTATTGCAATGAATAGAAAGGCAAGTTGTATCTTGCGTTTGCGTCGCATAAAGCTGACTTTTTAGCATTTCGCCACACTGTGTATTGAAAAAAAGATTTTCAAAGACATCCAAATAATAATTTCTCCACCAAAACCAGAAGTTCTTGCAATCAACGATAAAGTGCCGCAACTATTCTCAAGGATCAGTGCCGCTCTTGTTGGCGAAAAATCCAACTGGTTTCATGTGTCGCCAAACTTGACTATAATCGATTTTTTGGAAAATGTCAATTTCCTTCACTCAGGATAGAGCTTCTATGATTCAAAAATTTGGCAAATTACGTTGAAACATGCGGCGGAGAACAGACAGTTTGATGCCGTTTTGGCAAATACTACAAATAAACTATTACCAATTACTTTGGACTTTAACAAAGCGTTCCACTTGCCATGTGTAATTGCAGCTGGCGCTGCGTGCTCTTGTGTTCTTTTGGAAAACTATTTAGATTTTAAAGTTGTCGCAGGAAATTTTTAATAAAATAGTAGTTTGTGATAAAAACAAACATAAAAATAAATGCAAATTTATTCGATTCATTTTCTGCATTGTAAAAATGATTAAATTCTTAAATTTTGTGACCGCATTCTTGCAAGGCAGCTTTGATTGCATTGAGTGTTGTGTCTAAATGTTTCACCAATGAATCGTTGACAACAGAAACATTCATGTGTCCAATACGGAAATACTTTGTCGCGTGCTCTGGATGCAGTCCACCGGCCAAAACAACACCTCGCGAACCAACTTTTCCCAAAAATTCTGCAGGAGCGACACCAGCCGGATAATAAACAGCAGTTAGCGTATTTGCGGCACACGCACGATTCACTGGCACAATCTTAAGTCCCCATGACTCCAAGGTGTCCTTCACTTTAGCGCTTGCGACACGATGTTGGGCGAACCGGTGTTCAAGAGATCCTTGAGCAGCCACGAGTTGCTCCAAGGAAACTTGGAGAGCAAGAATCAGCTGCACAGGTGGAGTTGCAAAGTATGAAGCTTGACGCGCTTCGTATTTTTGCATTATTGGAAGCCACTTTTTGAACGATGCAAAGTAGGTTGTAGGGGGGCTTTTCCTATTGAGAGCGACTTCGAGAGCTCTTTTACTGACAACCATAACCGCAAGACCTGGTGGGACACCTAAAGCTTTCTGAGATCCCGTCATTACTACATCGATTCCCCACTCTTCTTGCTTGATAACTTCTGCTCCAACAGAGCAAACACCATCCAATGCGATCAAAGTGTTTGGCGATACGCGTTTGACAAGAGCGCAAATGTCCTCGATGTTGTTCAGAACACCAGATGACGTGTCTACGTGGGTGACGGTGACGAGTTTGTAATGCTTTGATGTCAAAGCTGCTTCAATTTGCGCGAGAGATGGCCGTGACCCAAATGGCGCGCGTACAGCGTCAACCACACCGCCATAAACACCAATACATTCAGCAAACCAGTCGCCAAAAATTCCCGTGTTGATGACGAGAACATTGTCACCATTTTCAATCAGATTAGCGGCAGTAGCGTCCCACGTCAGAGTCTTTGTATGTTTTGTCAGTTGTTTCCACTATGTTTGTCAGTAAAAAGAATGGTGAGTCATACCCCTGAGCCAGCAACAACAAACGGTTGACCAGTTGGCGCGAAAAACACCTTGCGAAGCAATTCGATCGCGGAACCAAATTTCTCGATGAAGAGAGGATCAACGTGCGAAGTAGCTGGGGTGGCCATGGCGCTCAAAACCTGAGGATCAGTTAGATAATGCTGAAGGAGCGACTGTTGCTTTTCCGACAACTCACATCCGCGTCGAATTCGACTGGACCTGCAAATTCACATCGAATATTAGCATGTTTTATTTGAAGTCGATAATCTGACTTGATAAAACCGATTGCAAACCTGGGATCATGCAAAGGCGATGTTGCGTCGGTGTTGTCATGTTTGTGAAATGTTTTTTGGTAATTATCGGCGAATGCTTGAACATTTTGAATTGTAAGAGTTGGGGTGTGCATGGGCGGAAAACACATGGAAAAATGCGCGACAGGCTAGATACTGGTCTAGAAATCATCGCAATCGTCTTCGTTTTTTTTTTTTTTTTTTTAAATATAGACGCAGAAGGGTTGAAAAAAAGGGGGAGATCCGAATGGAAACAGTGCTTGGATGGGATTGCAAGCGCGTACAACAATGGCTGGCTAGCGCAGAACTTCCAGACGATCATCGTATTGCGGCAGCCGCGGCTTTTGTGGAAAACGACATTGACGGATTTGCATTGGCCAGTCTCGCCAACGCAAACTCTGATGCAATCAATACAATGAATTCGAATACACTAGATCTTCTGCGCAGCCAACTGGGCCTTGTGTCGTACGGTCTTCGGTTGAAACTTGCTGCCGCTATCGCACGTCTTTTTGCGGAAACGTCATCCCCTTCTCAAGATTCCAGCTTTCCAATTTCAGTGCTCTTTGTGCATCCACCCCTGAATATTCAAACTGAACAGACCCAGAGCATTCAATTCGATTCGCGAAATAACTGTGCAACCGCTCAATATTCACCAAAAGAGTTTCGCCATTTCTTCCTCTCTTCAAACAATGTTGATTGGAAGTCTACTGCGATAGCGGACCATCCCTTAAAATTTTCAGCCAATCGTTTATTGAATTTGTACCGAAATAGTCAAATTCGCGACTTTGTCGGCGATGAAAACTTTTTTTTCAAGCGTTCTCGAAAATATAAAGTGCCGTCATCAGTGCTGACCGTCCGAAAACGCGTGCAAAAACAATTGAAGCAAATGTTTTCGAATTGGAATTTGACGATATTCGACAAAGATACTATTAATCAGAATCCTGCAATTTTTGAATTTGTGTCGAGGCTCAATGAAACTAGCCTTTTGGCAATCTGGCAAGTTCCAACCGCAATGGACGAAATTGTAAAAAGAGCTACAGTGCGGGTTTTTCGACGAGTTGGGCACGGCAATGAAATATCTGGTGAGCGAATTATGCAAAATGAAGTATAAAAATAACGGAAATCGTTATCTTTTACCACAGATTTCGTTGACAACTCAGGAAAATACGATTTAATGAACGGATTTTATTTAAACTCGCTTCTTGCTAAATCTCAAATAAATACGAAAAATGAAAGAAATTCAGAGCTACTTCCAATATACGGCGAATCAGATTCCGAAAACTACGAAACTGATTCAGAATGGGAACGCGAGTTGAAGGAAAATGAACGGCAGAAGTTGTTAAGTTCGAAAGATTTCGCTAAACGGCAACAGGAAAATCTGATTGATAGAAACTCGGATGCCGCAAAAAATAATTTTATTAATATTGATGACAGTGAAATCAATCTTGATATTCTGGCGCTGGTGGACAACGATAATGTCTTCGTTAGAAACCCGACTTCGAAAAGCAATCAAAAACAAGAATCTGATTCTTTTATTCATTCGCGTATCGCATACTGTATTGAATTGTTCGAAAAAGAGTGGCGCACAAAATTGTTTCCGAAAATTGCCCAGGACGCCTTCAAAATTTACAAAAACCGCGATACTTACGCTGATAAATATAAATCGGAATTGGACGATATAACAAACAGGCTGTTACCAAATATGACTACTGAAATTGTGCTTGTGTGCAGGCGAGATATTAAGAATCCATTGGTCGACCATCCAATATCAGAAAAAATTGTTGGAAAAGCTTGCGAAAATATTCGCACGATTATTCATAACCGTATGGAATTGGAATGGAAGTGTGGAATTGTGAATTCGGACGAGCCCTTGTATATAGTTAAACCAATTTCGCAAACCAAGAAAGAAACGACAGCAAAAAAAGGGATGGAAAATGCACACAGTGATTGGTCAGATTTTTCAGCATCAGATGACGATTTTCAAAACAACATTATACAAAATCAAAGAATCGTGCATTTAGACGATGTCAGCGACGGTGAGTGAGGAAAAAAAACAAAAAAAACAGAAAAAACAGAAAAAAATCAACAAAAAAACATTAAAATTATAACCAACCTACTTGAAAAAAAAAGAAGAAAAAATATCTGTATCTTCCACGAATGCATCGGCTGAAATTCCGGCTAAAAAAATACTCCAGCAAAAGGACGAGTCTATAGATACAACTCGCATAATTACAATTGACAAAGATGATCCACCAAAAACCAAAGAAATTTCACCGAAAAATGATTATAATGCCCAAAAATCGCAAAGATCCACTTCTATTCCGTCTGTTTCCGTGAAAAAGAAGGTCTTCGATTTAATTTCCAAGCTCTCTGAATATTATTACCCAGACTCCCCAGAACCACCATTTCCAATAGATTTTGATTTTTCCGCTGCCGACATTCAAAAATATGCAGCCTATCAGCCATTCGTTGTTTATTCTCAATCAAACGTTATAGATTTCAGACTGGACGAATCGAAAAACACTGAGCGTGACTATTCACTCTTGACAGACAATCTTGAAGACGTTTTTGAAAGATGGTATCCGGATCCTAATTCTCCTGTGACATCTGATGCAGCATCCGATCGTGAATTTTCTGAGCAGCATAAACGAAATTCGAAGTTAAATTCTGGAGGAAATTATTTGAAACGATTGGCTGAATGTGAAATAGAATTAGTGGAGTATAGCGACGGACAAGATGACGAAGATACCGTTGCGGATGATTTTTGGAATTCTGGATTAACCAGTCGTAGAAATTTGAATTCAAGTGGATCAGAATCTCAGATTGTGAAAAATATCTTGAAGAAACACAAAACGCACCAGGTTGAGGGTTCAAACCGTGTGAGAAAGTTTGTGACAATTTTTCGTTTTTGTTTTTTCGTACTTCTTTTCTCTCTCTTTCTTTTACTTTTCTATCATTAATAAATATATTTTTGAAGACACGATTTAGATCTTTGGAGTGAAAAGGTGTTTTGATGGAAGAACTTTGAATTATTATTAATTTAATAAAAATTATCCACAGGTTATCATAAATCTAGGTCACGCCGACAACGAAACCCCAATTTATATTGACGAATTTTTGGCATGCAAGCTAATGCCGCATCAGGTGAGTGTTTGAGAATTTTTTTTTGTATCGAAATGCAATTTTTCAAATGCCACCAACAAAAAAAAAAAAAAA
>JADGJH010001366.1:0-10411 GCA_027596945.1 Physocladia obscura | reverse complement strand
AAACAAAAATATTCAACACATTGCCCAGATTTTCAGAGGACCCATTAACCTCCGAGACAACACATCATTTCCACCAACCCATGTACAAACTTTTTCTTCCAGCAATGATACCGCCGCTTCTTTTGTATCCTTGTCCGCCTCCCCATTGTCTTTACTGTCAACAAGAAGGATATGTAGTATACTCAGTAACGCAACAATCTTTTCCAAGTAGCTGATTGTTGCGGTCTCGACATTACCATCACCAGCCGCTATAGTAAGGGCAGCAGCATCAGCACCAACCGGCACAACATGGAAACACGAAAACAAAATGCGGTCTTGCGTAACAAACGTTGTTCGCGGATTGTAGTCGAAGTTTATTGAATTTGGTATCCAGTCGGATGAGGCTTCAAGCAAGTCTGTGTGTAATAGTACTGTTCGGAATTCGGGTATTATGATGCCCTTGAAAATTTTTTTCTTGAATGATCGGATTGATCGATTGAGCTTTTTTAAATTTTTAATCTTACCCGGTAGAAAAACACGCGATCGCGACATGATTCGGAGCTTAACCTTTGCCAAATTGACTCAGAAAATGTGTCGAAACCAATTCGATCGGTGTTGAAAGATGGAAATTCTCTGCAGAAAAATACAAACTTCAAATATAAAAAAAATATAAATAGACATGAAATTAATAGAAATAGAGTATTTTCGGTGTTTTTCGGTATTTTTGATTTTTTGATTCTTGTTCAAAGATCGCTAAGACAGTGTTCAATACCAGATTGCACAAATCAAAACCAATTTGCAAAGCAGCCTGACCAAATAAACCATCTAACCCACGGTCAAAACAAGCCATTTCGGTGATGCAGTCGAGAATGGCGTAATCAGGGTTACGCAGAAAGGCAGAAAAGTTTGTGTGGTTGAGAAACTCAAATAACATTGATTTGCGAATATTGTTATCTGGATTGGAGAATGTTTCATAAGGATGAGTTGAAGGAGATAAATAATTAGATACACTCGATAGCTTTAGTTAGGTCGGCACGGAGGAGGGCAACCATGAATGTTAGCAAAGCGAGCGAGTGCAGACAGCGGCGACGCAGTGACAGAGACCACAGGCGGCGAAAGTCGATCCAGAAGAGCCTGTGCCGGTTATAGTTGTTGGAGTGGTTATAGTTGTTGTTGCTGTTGCGCAGGGCGGGTGCGGTTGTTGCAGTCGCACTGGCAGTCGGCGAGGAGGCGCCCCACGTGGCGCGAAAGACGGACGGGCCGTGCACCGACAGCAGCTGCACCGCCAGGCGCGCAAGCCCCGGCGTCGGCGCGCAGTCGTCGGCGTCGCACTGGCAAACTCCGCCACTGCCAACCAACCCGCCGCCGCCTGAACTCCAACTGCCCCCGCCAGATCCCAAACTGCTCCCAGCTGAACCGAACTCTCCTTTGTCTATCTGATCTCCTCCCGATTCTCCGTCCAGCACCGCCCCCAGCAGCACCGCAACCAGCAGCGAAACGTCGCCCGGTTTCGGCTGCACCAATGTGCTCGCCGTCAACGCACTCCCAAACCGCACCAAGGATGCGTCTGTACATTTCGCAGTCCCCCAGTCAGTAATAAGTACCCTGCGCAAACTATTAAACAAACTTACATGCTTTTTCTTCAGACACGTTCTCTAGAATTAGTGACACTGTTTGACTGAGAATTGCTATATCCGTTCCGCCCTTGCTGGTGTTTTTAGTGCTGTTTCCCCCGCCAATGTTGTTCATTTGTTTTTTTTGGAAAATTCAAATTACAAATTTCACGTCCGAAAACAAACAAAAAAAAAGCAGCCTTATTATTTCTTGTTTTGTTCAAACTACGAATAATATGTGTCGCACGCGTGATAAAATACATTCACGTGCCGTTTGTTTGGGTCAATGGACAGGTAGCAAAAGTTTTGTGGATGCTGTTTCGGAAACAACGGCGACACACTGCTGTCAACTTTCAAAATCTTGTACACAAGCGAAGATACTCGAAGAACTCCATTCTGCTTTGTAACACTGTATTTAAATATCCATATCGTGTTTTGATTAATTAGTGTTATTATTGTACATATTGATAACCACCTAATCAAATCCTTGTACAGTTTTTTAGTCGCTGTCAAATACGGCTCAATTTCATCTTCATATTGGCACAGACGCCCTCCCAAACAAAGTGCTTTGAATAAGTGGAAGACAAACTCTTGCCGATCAGCTTCGCTGTACGTGTCGTAATGCTCATTTTCTGGCATCAACAAAAGCGCACGAAGCTCATCTCCAACAACAAATGAGTCATGGTATTCGTCAAGGCATTTCTTGATTGATCCATCATGTCGAACCACTCCTTTATAGATGTTATTATTAGTTCTCTTTTGAGTGCTTTAACCAAAAAAACACCTGCAATTGTGGTAAGTCTATCAAAAAATGCAAGTGACGTCACAGTATGTAAAGTTTCCTCTTTTTCGATTCGAGTTACTCTACCAAGCGTGCACCAACGATCTTTAGTTCCCATAGCCTGACGGAAAAAAAAATTTTATACAAAGTTGGGTTAAAAAATAAAAATAAATGAATTGATAGCCCTTATTACCTTCAAATGACTGTTCACCTCTCCATCATTGAAAAAATCAAGCAAAAAACTGTTAACATCATCGTACGCGTGCAAGTCCCTGTCGAAGCCAAATCTTTTGATGTACATGTGATCCTGCATTCCCCTGAAAATTATTATCATATTATATATTATTACAATCATCATCAAATAAAAAACAAATAAAAAATCACCATTTAAACAAGCTTGCTTGCACGTCTTTATCACTAAATCCTTCCAACTTTGCTTTTTCCATCCACACAAATTTAAATTTCGTGTCGGCAGCGGCACGGAACGTAACAATGCCGTTCTCAGCGGCAGCGGCAGCTGGCGTATTTGATGCATCTACGACTGCTGTTATGCTACTGTTCGAAATTAAATATGGTGGTTCTAATGTTACTCCTGATGCAGATTCGGGGTTTGTTAATTTTGTTTGTTTTGATGACATTTTTCAAAATATATGAAAAGATAATTGGTGTGGCGAAGGTGTGGCAAAGACACTCTCTAACAAAAATTTCTTATCCGTTTTTTCTATTTATTTTTGTTTACTTTTGAAACACTTCTCCGAAAATGGATTCAAGCTTATTTGTGGCTTCCACAGCTTTGATCCTGTCAACTGCCAACCTGGGATTTGTTATCGGTTACACAAAACAAACAAGCGAAATTGGCGAAAGAGCGCCGCTTTTGAACCAAGAAACAGCACAAGAAGTCAATGATAATGGCGACGATCTGAAATTAAAAGTTCCACTTCTGCATACGGAGAAGATACTTGTCTCATTGTTTGCCCTGTTCGTTGCAGCCGCCGGCGTCAGTAGTGCTTTTGGAGCTGTCGGAGCAATTATTTTGCGTTCGGGAAATTTTGGCATTGCTACAATCCTAGCCTTTGTTTCATTGATTGAAACTATATCTGCAATTGTGGTTTTGGTTTGTTTGGGGCGGATCCCCGTAAATACGAAACAGCCGATTGACGGATCTCACTGGAACTACGTAAAACGCGTTCCCTTTTCGTTTTCCGTTGCAATCGCAGCCAGTTTTTTTGCATTTTCCGTTGCATTGTGTCCGCAGTCGCCCGAAGTAGCAAACATAGAAATTTTCATATTTGCTCGTGGCTTTGCTTTTATCTGTGCATTTTTACTACGTGCAATTTCAATGTATCAGCTTTCGTCCCTGGAAGCTTTCGACATTCACGTTGCGGACGAATCAATTAAAAAATCGGAGTCTCCGATTCTCCCGTCTCCTCAACCTAGCTCTATTCGCTCGCTCTCAGAATTGTTTTCAGTGATTTATTTTACGTGGATGAATCCAATTATGCGGTTGGGCGATTCGCGTCCTCTAAAACTAAAGGATATTCCTGATATTAGTACCTCTGAAAAAGCCCAAAATGCTGTCAATCGGTTTGCACCATATAAATTGCGGTACAAGAAACTTTGGATTGCGTTGCTTGCTTCGGAATTGAAAGTTTTTGGGTATCAAACTATTTTGGCTTCATTTTCTGCTGCTTTTGGACTTGCAGGACCGTATTTTCTTTATAGAATCACTGGATATATTCAAAACCCCGAATTCTCTGTTTGGTGGGCGTTTTCTTTTGCTGTTGCTTTCGGTCTTTCGACGGGACTGGTGAATAGAAAATCTATTTTTTTTGATTGTTCCTTTCTTAATACATATTTTTATTTTATGCTATTTTTCTTTATTAGAGTGCGCTGTGCGACAATCACTCCTGGTTTAGTGCAATGAAAATGTCAATCAGATATAAAGCCATATTAGTAAATGAGATATATTCGAAAGCCTTGCGTCGTATTCCCGCTGCTGCCAAAAAAGCAGTTGAAAAGGAAAAAGAAGGCGATGAGAAAGATGACGCGTCTGTTGGAAAAATTGTCACCTTGATGAGTACAGATGCTGAAACTGTTCGAGACGTGATGCCTGAACTGTATGATATGATTTTAACACCATTGCATATTGCTGCTGCTGTTTTCGGATTGTTGTATGTCGTTGGATGGCCTGCACTGGCAGGATTGACAGGTTTTATTATTATATGATTATTAGCATTAATTGGTTCTAACAAAATTTTTAGTAATGATTCTTACATTGCCACTGACATATTGGAATTCATTGTGGAACATTCGTGCTTATGAAAACATGATGAAGGCCCAGGATAACCGAACGAATATTGTCAATGAAGTTTTGCAAGGCATTCGAATCATTAAATATTTTGCCTGGGAACGGCAATTTATTGAAAAAATTAATGTTGCACGTGAAACAGAATTGCGCGCACTTGTTCAACGGATGCTAAGTGGGGCTGCTAATACGTTCATTTGGATCATGTCCCCACTCTGTGTTTCTTTTGTGACACTTTCAGTGTTGACAACAATTGCTGGCAGTAGACTTGATTCCCAGACTGCGTTCACGTGTCTCTCTTTATTTAATGCATTGAGATTTCCGTTGATGAATTTGCCATACATTATTGCAGATATATTTCAACTCAAAGTTGCAATTGATCGCATTGTTCAATTTCTCAATCAAGAAGATCTCGAGAAATATTCTGAGAACTCCGAAAACAACGCGATAGCTGGTGAATCTGGAGCTACAGCTAAGGCTAAAAATACTCCAGTCATTGGATTTCAGAGTGGATGGTTTAAATGGTATTCATCAACTGATATCGAGATCGAAGATGCAACTGGGCCTGCTAGAAACACGGAAAGAACTCCGCTGTTGTCTTTCGTACCTTCTTCGTCTTCTTCATCGCAATTGTCTGTTGTTGAAGCTTCACCAACTTCGACTGCTTTTACATTACGTGAGCTTAATGTGTCGTTTCCTGTTGGAGTTTTGACAGCTATTTGTGGCGCAACTGGTGCTGGAAAGTCGTCGATATTGCAAGCACTACTTGGAGAAATGAAACGGATCAGTGGAAACGCGTATCTTCCTGATCGAAGATTTTACAAGCCAAGTGTGAACGATTTGCACGGGGGGGTCGCTTATGTTGCACAAACATCTTGGTTATTGAATGCGACAATCAGGGAAAACATTTGTTTTGGTGAACCTTATAATCCAATCCGGTATGCAAAAGTTATCAAAGCATGTGCTTTAGTCAAAGATTTGGAAATTCTTGAAGCTGGAGATTTGACTGAAATTGGTGAGAAGGGTATTAATCTGTCAGGTGGACAAAAGCAACGAATTTCTCTTGCACGTGCTGTATATTCGCGGGCTTCATTTGTGCTGATGGATGATCCTTTATCTGCCGTCGATGCTCCAACTGCACGTCATCTCTTTGAACATGCAATTTGTGGTTCGCTCATGATTGGCCGCACACGAATTTTGGTCACGCACGCCACGTCTCTTGTACTGAAGACCAAGAATACAAAGTATCTCGTTGTTGTACAGTCTGGAAATATTCTTGCTGCTGGTCCCGTTTCTCTTGCTCTCCAAAAGCCAGGTGTTGAAGCTATTATTGGATTCAATCAAATCCTGGATAAAAATGCAACGTCGTCGGACTCTTTGGTGTCTTCAAGTTCTGCTCATACAATTGTAGCGTCTCAGTCTATTTCTGGCAACGATATTGATATTGATGAAAATGAGAATGAAAGAGGAGAGAAAATTGAAGACTTTGCAAATGGGCAAAGTGCAGATAGTGCAAAATTGATTGATAAGGAAGCACTGACAACTGGAGCTATTAAGTCACAATTTTACATTGCCTACATTCAGCACGCAGGTGGAATCTTGTTCGTGATGGTTTTGATTGCATTTTTCGTTGGCGATCGTATCTTGTCCTTTTTTAACGATTACTGGATTAAGACATGGGCTGAAGCGTATAGCAATAATTCCACTGAGTCTGCAGTTTCAATATTGAGTAGTTCGTTAATTGCGCCATTCTCTTTCGGGCATCAGCTTTTTCCGTCAAATCCATTGCTTGCGAACGCGATTTTAAGTGGAGCTGTTGAGAGCACACCAAAAGCTTTGAATATGCTTGAATCGCCTTCTGTTGATGTTGGATATTACATTAAAATGTATGCTTTGATTAGTTGTACATGGGTAACGGTGATTCTTATTGGTAAGTATTGTGTACACGCTGTTTTTTTTTAATTTTTTTAATTTTTAATATTCAATTTTTCATTTCGTTGCAGGATTTGCAATTAGCAGGATAGGATCGTACATTGCCTCCAAGAAGTTTCATAAGGGTTTAATTGAGCGCATATTGTATGCACCGATGAGATTTTTTGATACAACACCTATTGGTCGTGTTTTGAATCGTGCAACCAAAGATATTTCTGTTATTGATGGCGACATCGTTCGTCACCTAGGTGACTTGGTTGAAACATCAATGGATGCATTGGCAATTCTATGCGTTGTTGTATTAGTCACACCAGTTTTTTTGGTGACACTTGTTCCGATTGGCGGGCTCTACTATATTGTTTCATCGCGATTTCTTGCATGCCAACGTGAAATCAAACGCATAGACTCAACAACAAAATCACCAATTTATGCAATGTTTTCTGAAACTTTGGTTGGAGTTTCTACAATTCGTGCATATGGACAGGAACAGAGATTCATGAAAGAAAATCTCGAACGTGTTGATGTTAACCACCGCACCTTCTTTTATATGTGGTCTGTTAATAGATGGTTTGGAACTCGTGTTTCTTCTATTGGTGCATTTGTCATTTTGTCGAGTGCTGTTGGAACTGTTGCCATGAGAAACGTTATTGGAGCTGGATTGGCCGGATTGTCACTGACATGTAAGTTGTTCGCTTGAATTCAAAGCAACAAAAAACAACATAAAAAAATTAACTAATTTCAAATTAAAAGGGGTGCTATCTTTTTCCGATTACTTGGTATGGATTGTTAGAAGGCAAGCGCAACTGGAAATGAGTATGACATCAGTGGAACGTGTTCTTGAATATTCTACTATCGAGCAGGAGCGTCCCCATCATATTGAAGCGACCAAGCCTCCATTGGACGTAAGTTTCATGCCATTCATGAAAATAAAATGTTTTAATTAACTGTCATAACAGTGGCCAAATCATGGCTCTCTCACGGTGTCTGGATTGGAAATGAGGTATGCCCCGGAACAACCACCGGTCTTGACCAATGTGTCATTCAGCATTAAGGGTGGCGAAAAAGTAGGAATTGTTGGAAGAACTGGTGCAGGGAAGTCTTCGCTTTCTTTATCCCTCTTCCGAATTGTAGAAGCACATGCCGGGACGATCGTGCTTGATGGCATTGATATTGCAACGATTGGGCTACACGATTTGCGGTCAAGATTGACAATGATTCCTCAAGATCCTGTATTGTTTGCAGGGACAATTCGCTCAAACTTGGACCCATTTGGAGAGTACGATGATGCATCTGTTTGGAATTGTTTAAAGCAAGTCCGCTTTTTGGAAAGTATGCAGAGCGTAGCTTTGGCTGTAGAAGGAAATCCGGTATCTGGGACTTTGAACAGCGGTGGAGGCTTGTCTGAGTCTGAGAGAACAAACGTGACACTAGAAAGTGCAGTTGCAGAGGGTGGCAACAATTTTTCGCAAGGGCAGAGACAGCTTCTCTGTCTTGCGCGCGCATTGTTGAAATCTTCTCGACTTACGGTCTTTGATGAAGCTACAGCATCGGTTGACAATGAAACTGATGCAAGTATTCAAATGGCAATAAGAGGCGAATCGTTTAAAAATACAACTGTGCTTTCTATTGCACATCGGTTACGTACTATTGCTGACTATGATAAAATTCTTGTCCTTGAGAAAGGCTGTGTTGCGCAATTTGGGACACCTTTTGAGTTGATGCAAGTTGAGGGAATTTTCAGAACAATGTGCTTGGATTCTGGAGAATATGCTGATTTGTTGGAGATGGCAACTACTGCCAAATAAAATGGTTAGATTAGGGGTTCAAAGTTCGTAAATTTTTTTGTTTGTCAAAAAAAGCAATCCCAAAAAATGATTTCTTGGGCCAAAAAGCACTCAGATCGATGCTTTTGGCATAAAAAATGATTTCTGCAAAATGCCCCCCAAAACTTCTGCTGTCACCGCCGCCTCCCCCAGCAAACCAACACATGCAAAATCAAAGGAATCTTTTAGTTGTACCACGGCAGCACAGCGAAACTCAATTCTTTTGTGGCTTGAAAAACCAAATAATTTCAAACTAATAACAGGATCTGCTGCCTTCAAGCAAAAAGTTGTTGCTGGTACAAAGTTGAAGAAAACAGATGCATACAAGTCCCTTGCAGAACACGTGAACAAACAAACAAGTGCAGGTTGGACCGCCAAACAAGGCAAAACACGCTACAAGTTGTACCTCAAGACATGCTAACAAACCAAAGTTGCTTCTGAAACAACTGAATTTGAAGTAACTAAAAATGATGAAAAGCAAGGAATTAAAACTATGAATAAAAAACTTGAAGGTATGTGTTAGAACTTTCAGCAAATAGACCAACTATTTGGAGAACTGCATGCTGTTTCAGTTGAAGAGACTGATACCCCAATGTCTGCTTCTGCTTCAGATGGAGCTTCAGATTTGGATTTGGTTTCAGATCAGGATGAAAAGACTGTGGAAGGAGATGTTGCAGATGATGAGGATGGTGGATTGAGCACAATTGCAGAGGATGCAATGACTTTATTGGAGGATGCAAGAAATGTTGAGGATTTGAACAAGGTGACTGCAAAACGCAAACTGGAGCCTACTACTCCACAAACAGTAAAAAAAATGGTGACACAGCAGTAGCAGCAGCACTAACAGTACCACAGCAGTATTATTAGCAGCAGTGGTTCCAAAGGTCCAAAACACAGTCATGATTTTACAAGCGTTTTTGCAGATGCCCAAGATCAACGCAGTAAGGAAGCTATTGAGTGCATTAAGTTTGAGGCTGAGTAGTGCAGAGATGAGTTGCAACTCAAGGATCGAATTGAAAGTGAGTTGATTTTGTTGAAAAGGACTGAACTTGAGGAAGCCAGTAAGGAATGTGCACTGGAACGCAAACTTAAGGAAAAGCAATTGGAGAGGCAACTGCAGTTAGAGGAGAAGATGGAGCAATCCAACAATTTGGAGAGCAGAAACTCAAAATGGGGTTGATTCAAGCAACTATCAGGAAAAACACCAAGTGATCTCAAAGGATTTCTTGATTTGTTTTAAGTAGTTGGTTTTAATAAAACTTTATGTATTTCCACAAAACTAAAAACACAACTAACTAAAAACACAACTAATATGGCTCAAAACAGTTTGCTTGATCTGAGACCAAAATTCCTCACTGGTTGGAGACGCCTGTTGTTGATTCCCCAAGTGCAACCCATCATTTGTGTCATCATCATCTTCCTCCACTTGTTTCCATGTATCATGAAAAGTAATGAGCATATTATGAAGGATAATAGATGCGAGAATCCAGTTGTTGATATGCTGCAAATCTTCTCCTTCCTGGTACTGCAATTATAAATGCTTTAAGCTGCCCCATCTGTTCCTTCAACACACCAATAGTATGTTCAACCTTGACTCTTACTGAAGAAATCTGGCAATTAAATTCTTTGTTTTCTGAAATCTGCAAGGGAGCACCCTTTTACAGTGTCAGCATTTGAGTTGTCAGGGCATATGCAGAATCACCAAGCAAAAATTTGCCATGTCCCAGACACAAGTCCTTGCTGGATCAGTTTTGACCTGCTGAAGACATTTTTGTCATGCATTGAGTTTGGTTAATTAAGTAGATGGTAGATATTGCAACCATCAAGATGAACAACCAGCTGGCAGTTGAGAGTGTGTCTGTGCTTTTGAGTCTAGTATGTTTCAGGATCCACACATGGCCGTTCATACAGAACTATGTCTGTGCCATCAACAATCCCAATGAGACCTTTCAGCCCATACAAGTCATTCATTTTTTTT
>JADGJH010001363.1:0-10430 GCA_027596945.1 Physocladia obscura | reverse complement strand
TTACCCAATCTTATAATTTTTTTGTTTCATACCAAATTTAAAATATAAATTGAAATAAAAAATTTGCCAAAAAAAAAATTAAAACAAAACAACCAAACCAACATCAAAAAAAAAAAAAAAAAAAGAAAAGCGGTGTGTGCATTGCACGGTTAGTGCGGCATTGATAAGTGAATCTGTGATGTGGCATAAAACGATGTCATGCAATGTTAGGCAGCATATAGTCGTGATAACGAGCGACCCGGAGTCTTTTTGTGGTCATTATTGTTTCAAGTAAACGAGGAAAATCTTACCTTTGCTTGCCGATATACATGACGGAGTGCTTATAGTCGGCGTCATCATACTTGTTCCCTCTTTTTAGCCTCGAACTTCGGAGAGGCTTTACCAGGCAGGAAGGTTTCGGTATTCCAAGCCTTGTTTAAGAGGCACAATTAATCTTTGCACTGTGATTTTCCCCGATAAGCCTCTGCATTGCCATTTCCGTCGTTTCGCGTCACCATCCATTCAAGTTTACAGTCTGTCCTTTTGCGTCAAACTCTAACATTCCAACCCCTAATTCGTAAAAATTCCTCTTGTTTTCTTTTTCCTTTCACCCGATGATTTAAATTGTTAGTTGCACTTCTCCTGCCTCCCCCCGCCTTTTTTTTACTATTAAATTCCCATATATTATACAAAATGAACTGCAGGAAAAATAATCACTTTTTCGAAGTTTTTTAATCAATTTTTATTTCAGTGGTTTATGAGCTATCCCTGTTTTCTGCATCAAAAACTTGATTGAAATGTATGAAAATCATACAGCTGTCAAATGAGTCTCTCCAGGTGGATCTGATTTACGACTATCTTTAAGTTGTTGTGACTTTTTTTATTTTTAAAATTTCAATATCCTTCATTTAGTGTTGAGGACAGGATCTGACATACTGCGCAACATTTTTGGTTGAGACATAAGTATGTAGTCCCGACGTACTCGATTCACAGGTCTCTTAATAACGTCATCATCTCACATTTTGTGGGTGCAAAAGACAATCTCCATGCAATCAAAAATTTCCCCACAACCATTTCATTTCAGCCACCAAAAAGACGCTTCCGGTTTTCGATAAAAATATCTTACGTAATGAACGTATTCCAATCGAACGGCAAGCAGAGTGAGCAGCAGTGTCCGCATCAAGATAAAATCCGCCAATTTCATGACAACAACATGCAGTTTCACGCGTATAAGCTGGGCAATGATTCCAAACAGCAAGATGAACAACTTGCGGAAGCAATATTTGGTGAAGCCGTTAGTATTGAAGAGATGGCTCTGTTGTCCGCCAGCGGCCGCTTGAGTGCCTTGAGTGACTTCAGTGTCTTGAGTCAGTTCAGTACACTTCAACTTCCAAGTCCAAGTCCGAGTGTGTTGAGCCGCAGGTCTTCAGCCGTCTCGCTTGATTTGCACCAACAACTTCCGCCAGACTTGCAGGCACAAATGCGTTTCTCACCAGTGTCTCCGTCCGAATCCTACTCAATCAATACCCCTATTAACCAAGTCAACAATTTCAACATATTCAACCAGTTCATTCCAGGCGATCTTGCCGATCATGCTTCTTTCATGCCAACTGCCTCTTGCAACTACTCACCTGCGTTCCTAGGTGCCTCTTTGTTTTCCGTGCCACTTTATTCCTCAAGTCCATTGCCATTGTTCAACCCGCATTTCACGACGATGCCACTATCTCCACCTCAGGATCTTAATTCGCAGCTGCTCCGCAATTCAATGCTTACAACAACTCTGGATCCCCTTGAATTCCAGCACAAGCCAGATTATCAGTATACATCCAAGCAACAAGAACCACAACGTGAGTCACAGCAAAAACACCAGCAGCAGCAACAAATACAAGCACCACAAAAGACTAAAATAATGGTCACTACGGAGAAATCCATAGTGGATCTGTTATCAAGAAAGCCAAAGCGTAAGGCTGTAAAATCAACTTCAAATGGAATCCTTGATAACCGGCCACGAGACCACATTTGCAAAATTTGTAGCAGTGCCTTCTTGCGCAAGCAAGACCTATTTCGTCACGAATCAACCCACAGCGATGTGCGCAATTTCTTGTGCCAATACGGGTGCGGAGCTTCTTTTGGAAGGAGCGACGGTGTCACTCGTCATATGCGCCGTAACTGCTGTGCCAGAGCTCCCGTTTCCAGCAAACAAGACGCTTGATACCAATACGAATGCATCAACATTAAAAAAAAATTCACAAAGAAAACAAAAGACAAAAAACAGCAAAAAGCAAACAGCAAAAACTCATTTTTGTAGTCATGTGCATGCATTATGATACCTCTTTTTGTGTCCATCTTTTCACCCAGTCATTTTATCTCTTGAGAAGTAATAAAAATCATATCTTTATTCACAGAAAAAAAAATTTCCATGAAAACTTTATTTGTTCAGATAAACACAAAGCTTCTCTTTGATTTCAATCCTCTCCATCAGTCCTTTCGTCATCATCATCACCCTCATCATCATTATTATGAACGTCACCAACCCGAACCATCAAGTTCCTCAACCGATCAACAATCCATCCAACACTTAACACAATTCCACCACCACGACTCCTATTGCCGTCATCTTCTTCTCCATTTTCTTCATCTTCAACATCTGGCGGTGGTGGCATGGGATCGAAAGCATTCAAACTTAATTTCCGCGCATCGTCCGGCAGAAACGGGACGATCGCCACAAAATCAGATACATACACATGTCGCGACACGTTTAATGGCAATCCTTGTGGATACAAGTCTTTTCGCTTCGTCGCGTATTGTTGCACAAGAGAGTCGCTCAGGGTGTATTTTTCTGCGACGGAAGAGACTGTTGCTCGGAACCATGCGAATGCTGTTGGTTCTTTCCAAAGGTGATGACACCGTTCAATATAGAGTGTAATCAAGACGCGGATTGCGTCGTTGGATTTTGTGGACAGGACATCTGGAGATGAAAATACCGGATTGTTCGTAATATTTGGTACGGATAGAGTCAGTTTTGAGAGAAGTTGTGGGACGATTTGAGGGTATTGTAATATTGCAGTTGTCAGAAGTTTAGTTGAGATTTCATGATCCTGAAAAAGAAAATTAAAAATTAAAATCGGAAGTAAGTTAAAAACAAAAACAAAGAAAGCTTGCCTCTGATTTAGCAGCACATTCTTGTTCGAATTCGATCAATGCAAGTGAAAATAACCAATTTGGTAACCCTTCAATGCCACCTTCGTCACCACCCCATTCGATCCAACACCTCTTAAGCCACTCCCCCTCCCCAGCTTTCACAGCATACCAGTCCATCATCTGCAAAGCACCAAGAGGATCTTCTGGATCACACGAAAACATTAATTTGGTAAGTTCGAGACATGTTCTCCAGCATCCTTTTCGAGCAATGAAAGATATATGCCGTGAGAGTGCTAGAAAAAAGGCTCGATTTTCGGGATATGAGTATGGAAGAACTGCATTCGCGGTTGCGAGATTAAAGAGTGGGTGGAATGAGCGTTCAAATATGTACAATGCACGTTCAATATATTCGGCAGCAGTATTGATATCACCGTTATGTTTTGCAACTTCACTTGATTGTAATAATGCATCTATATGAAATGGATACGCCCTAAGTAAGTTGCTTATTGTTCCCGGATCGTGTCTAGAATATGGCGAAAGAAACCAAAAAAAAAGAAAAGCCTCATCAATTTCAGTGAGGTGTTGTTTACTTTTTCCACTTACGTATTAACACACTGCAAAAACATTATTTGAATCTCATTATAGGTCGAAGAGTACGTGAATTCGAAATATCCAGGTGCAGCTTCTTCTCCAGGTTTCGATGGACTTTGAAGCATATTCATTGAGATACCAATTTTTGTCTGAAGACGCGGCCATCCGTCGCGCGGAGTCACAAGATAAGTCCTTTCGCCAGTCATATTATTGATTCCAGTGGCAACTCGCCCTCGTTTGTATTTTTTGTTTTTGATTTCATCAGCAACAATCTTCGAGCCAAACATGCGACGCATTTCGGCATCAGCGTCAAGCAGTTTGAGATCGATTCCAAGTAAATCTTTCTTTTTTTTCGCAGTAAGAGTTTGAGATGCGCTGCTGCCACTGCCTCCGGGTATGGCTGATGCTAATGCGGATTCTTGAATTCCCAGCTTATCATTCACCTCTTTGATTGCACGATCGATTTCATCCAATCCGTTATCTTCAATAGTATTTTTTCCTGTATGCTTGATTGGCTTTCGTGTAACTGTTGTATTTTCTGTTTCACTAGCGTCATTGCCCTCTTGAACTAGCACTTTCTTTTTGTTTTTCTTCTTGTTCTTCTTTTTGGACGCTGTCATTCGTGGAGCGACTGCAACTTTGTTGTTTTCATTGTTACTATTTTCATCGTCGTCTTCGTCTTCGTTCTGCGCCATCAGCTGGGAAATGGAACGTGTGTGAGTGATGAACTTGACCACGAACCCAAACAAACAAACCATTGCGAAAGTGTTTCCGGGCTTTGCGAGTGCCGGACGATCATTGGTATCCGAGTTACTGTCGCTTTCATTGCTGTCGTTACCGTTATCGATGCTTTCGCGCTGCAGTTTCGCTTCGCGCAACTTCAGAATCTTCCGGGCTGCCCGTGAACTCATTTTTGACTTTGAATTTTATTTTTTTTCTCAAAGTTTCGCCTGATATGGACACCACTGCAACAAACACGGCAAGTAACGGCGCCGATGCCCCGTCGAGCGCTCAAGCGCGGCTGGCTATACTGGAACGGGTGTGTGTTTTGAATGTGTTTTTCATTTGCTTGCATTGATTAGCGTGCCAATACTAATCAAAATGAAAAACACTACGATTGATTCACTCATATGCATAGAGATTCCAAGCGTTTCTCGATGCTACTACCCCGCACTGGCAGCAGCGCTGGATCGGAACAGCTGTCCTGTTTTTCCTCTACTTTGTCCGCGTTTTTATGATATCTGCATTTTATATTGTCACGGTAAATATCGCCTTTCGCCAATTGGATGCAGACTTTTTTTTTTTTAAATCTTCATGCCGATTCGCTAAATCTGGTCATCGATTCAGTATTCGCTCGGAATCTATCTGCTCAATCTATTCCTCGCATTTCTGCAACCAAAGTTTGATCCCGCCATGGAAACGATGGAGGAAGGAGGGGACGGCGAAGATATGGCTCTGCCTGTCAAAGCAGACGATGAATTCAGGCCCTTTATTAGACGGTTGCCCGAATTTAAATTCTGGTGAGCTCGCTATATTTGTATTTGATTTGAAGAAAACTGATTAATTCTCTCAAGGTATTGGGCGACTCGAGGAATTGCAACCGCATTTATTTGCACTTTCTTTCCCATCTTTGACGTTCCCGTTTTCTGGCCTATTCTTGTGTAAGAGCTAATATTATTTTAAATAATTAATTCTTACTAAAATAATTCTGCTATTTTCAGCGTCTACTTTTTGATTTTGCTTGGTCTGACGATGAAACAACGTATTAAGCACATGATTAAATATAAATATGTACCTTGGAACTTTGGGAAAAAGAGTTATGGTGGTGGAAAAAGTACATGAGTGAAAAAAATTTTCTACTTTGACGTGGAAGTTGCTGTTTGGATGGAAGCCTTTGACGTGCGGGCTCGTTTCTTTCTGTTTGTGCGAGAAATATAGGTGGTTGAGGGAAACAAATAATTTTATCCTATTATTTTTTTCGCCAATACTGTAAGAGGGCATATTGACAGAGAGGAAACACACGGAAAAAAAAACACATAGAAAATGCATATAAAAGAAATTCTATTTCCTTGAATTCGCAACCCATTCTGGAACAATCCTGTTTAAATACCTCATAAACTTCCAAAGACCAACCTGAAGCTCGAGTTTTCCAACAGCATCTTCCCCGAGCTCTGGAAAAGCGATTCCAACACCAAACAATCCCGGAGCAATAACGCCAGTTTTCGCATCATACTTGTTCAAATCTACGCCTTCAACATCAAGCCGTTCCCGTTCAAAACCGATTGCGTAAATAACTTTTGTGCATGTCTTAAGAACTCTTGTGGCTACGTCTTCACCGCCTTTATCGCCCGAAGTCTTGATTCTCGTCAACCCTTGAGGCAGGTTCGCATCGTCAAGCAAATTTTCGCGGGCCCATTTGGCAGTGTTTCCTTTTAACCCTGTGCTGTCATTAATAAACTTTCCGTGCCCAACCTTTTCGGCAAATAAGATGTCAGCGCGGTAGACATTGACGACTGCGTGGACGTGCACAGTTTCAAGGAGGTCGCGCACAATCATTATGGCCGAGTGTGAAGAACCAAAGACGGCAACATTATCGGAAGGGGTGCATATTTGTGCGAGACGGTCGATTTGAAGAGCGTCTTCAAGGGCAATGAGGCTCAGAGCTGGGTTTGCTGCAGGTGGAGGCAGAGTTTTTGCAACAGAACCAATAGCCAGAACGATATTTCGAGAAGATACAGCAGGTATTGTGGAAGTAGGCTCTGTGAATATTTGCCATTGCCACTCGCTACTATTGTTGATATCGTTGTTGCTGTTATCAGCAACTGCTTTGCTGGTTTTGGAAATGCGCGTGACAAATGACGTCAGCGGCACAACCTGAGCACGCAATGCCGTCGTCACTTCGAGAAGAGGGTCGGCAATAAAGCTGAGTTTGCAGGTATCTGCTGGTGGCAAACTGTGCAGTACATGTTTGTTGTTGCTATCACTATCACTGGCGCTGTATTTGAAAGCGGGAGACGCAGCGAGAAAGTCAGCAAATAACTGCACCGTTGTGTTTGACGAGACGCTGCGCCACTTGCGACCTAGAAGGCCAACATCAAATTGCGGGTCGATCCACGCAATCTGCTTCCCGTCGATTCCCGCATCAAGCAACTTTCCGACAGCAGCAATTCCGGCTGGTCCGGCACCAACAACAGCCCACTGGAACTGCTGCTGCGCTGCGGACACCGTAGCTGTTTTTCCAGGTTTAATCGCAGTTGCGGCTTTTGTTGTCAGTCTTCTTGTACGTGAGTGTGTTGCTCCCATTCCGTTTGTTGTTTTTGTGCAAAACTGCAAAAATTGGTTGGCTTTTTGTTTACACGCGGTGTCACATGATTCTTTTTTTCTTCATGTGACTCATTTTGGTTTTTTCGGATCACCACCGGAGCCACCAACCCGAGAATGTTTCAATTCCGAGAACTGCAGAAATGATTCTTTCCGCGACTCTGTTTTAAAAAATAATCCTCACAGCAAAAATTTGGCTGGATTTCTACGAAAAATCTTTATTCCCTTCGCCTTACCAAAACAAGAAAAAGTGAAAAGGTTCCACCTTTTTTCTAAAGTGTTACAAGAAAGTCCGATTCCTCTTTTAGAAAAACGAAGAAAATAATTAAAAAGCAACTGACACCCCCGAACAGTTTACCACCAATCATCAACGACCAGTCAACTTTTTTTCAATCGATCTCGTTATCAAGTACGACGCAAGAGCAAACAAAAATGATAGCTCAAACCCAACATCCCCTCCATATGGCTCACTAATATCGAGTGCAATAACTCCTGTGTAGTAAGTCTCAGCCATTCCCAAAAACATGCCGAGAATACCCATCCCGAACGAGAAAATCGCAGCAAGACCAAGGGGTAACTTTTCTGGAGATTGCCAAATTTCCGGGTCATAGTTTTCAAAACTGCGGTTACGGAATACGATATGTTCAGCACCAACAATCGCAACATATGGGCCAAGAATATAGGCAATCACCAGCAAAAAGTTGTCAAGAACACTGTTGAACGTATTGATGGACAGAATTGAAACAGTCAAGTATATGGCGGCCCCGATAACAGTCCACCAAGCACGGTTTACTTTATGTAAGTTTTTTCCGATAAGTTGCATCGAAAGACCGACGGAGTAATCGTTCGGTACATTGTTTGCAATAATCGAAAGACCAAGGAGAACAAGGAGGAATCCAGCGAACCCGGTGCCGACAGTATCGTTGAGAATCGCAGCAATCATGGTTCCGGCGGTGCCTTGGTTCCAATCTGGTTTATTGACAGTTGCTGAGGCAGCACCAAGTCCGACAATTTCAAGGAAAACGATTGGCACGAAGTTTCCGAGGAATGTAAACAATGCAATCTTGAATTTTGATGAATCAGCAGGCTGAAAAACAGTGTAATCAGCTGCCATCATTGTCCATCCGGCTCCGAAGCCAAAAACAGATGCACCAAAAGATAAAATTCCCGCCAAAGGAGATGAAAGGGACGGTGCTGAAGTATCCCAATAGTGAACAGTAGTTCCAAATGTGATCAAAAAGACCAAAATTACTGGAATCCAAGCATATCTTTCGTACTTGTGGATAATGTGGTATCCATACAGCGAAATAACCGTGGTCAAAAGACTGATGACAAGGACTCCTGCCCAAATTGGGAAATTAGAGTTTATTCCGTTCAATACCTGACCTCCCACTGTTTAAAAAAGTAATTGCAAATGGTTAGTTCCATATTTTCATGGAACATTTCTTTATTTTGTTTGATAGCAGATGTAAATGCTGACATACCAACAACATTGACTGTCGACCAACCAAGTTGAATAACAATGTTAATCAAAGCAATCAACATTGTACTGTCGAAAAAAGCATTATATCCAAACAGAGAATTTTAGAGAATTATAGAAAACCAAAAAAGAAAAATACAAAAAGCTTTACCCGTAGAAACCAAAGGAATACCGAGTGATAACCATCTGCCGCAGTCCCGTTGAGGCACCAAAGGTTGCAAAAAGTGCGACGCATAAAGAGCAAGCAGCATTGAAGAAGATGATTGTCCAGAATCCGTCCCAAAACCCAACGTCATAGATTGTGCTGGCTAAGATTCCGAGAGCGAAGGTCGGCAAAACTGAAAGCGGCAAAGGAAATGAGATGTTTGGATCGAGAATTATATATTTAGAAACATTTTTCTTTCACCTGAGTTGCAAGAGGCCCAAAATGTGAAGTTTTCGATGGCTGACTTTTGAACACGGCTGTATGTGGGTATAGGATTGATTCCAGTCACTTCCACAGCAAGCACATTGATGGGTGTTGCAGATTCGCCGTGTGTTTCCTCCGCGCTGTCGATTTTCGCTTCGTCCCCCATCCCGATTTTCTGTGAAACTTTTCTTTTTTTTCTTTGAAACTTTGCTGTGGAGAATTTTATGGAGATAAGATCTGGCAAATTTGGCACAAAATTTCAAGTGTATTTTCAACTTGACTCTTCAAAAAAAAAAAAAGAAAAGAAAAGAAAAGAAAATAAAGGCAAAAACACACTGATCGTCTTATCGTCAATATTTTCAGTAGTTTGTAAATAAATATCCAGGTATTATTGATCTACTGATAAAACAATCTTTCATTGATCTATTAGGGCTTTTTTATTCCTATCTTGCTGACTCAATTGAAATGAATTTGCAACTACAGTCAACAAGAAGATCAGAGCTGACCGGAATATATAGCTTTTGTTATTAATTTCTTTCATGGGGCGTTCAGGCACTGGATAAGTGTTCGCACATGCTTTTCGCATTGTTCTTTTGTATTGAAATCATGCCAGTTGCTGCACTCCATCTGTTGTTATTTATTACTTGTGCGTGCATTAGATCTGTTGCCATCACCTTGCGTATCATATTCTTTCTGTCTTTTTTATTTTGAACCGTTAAGGAAAAACAGTTACTTTATTAAATTCATTGAGAAAAATTTATTTTAAATTCATGAAAAAACTAAACAACAACAGTAAAACTCAAGTACATAGATCTACCAGTATTAATCCGAAAATCAACAAAAGTTGTCAATAAACACATTGCAATCCAGATTTCGGCAGTTTAGTTGGCAGAACATACGAATATCAGCGTTCTGAGTACGTGTATTACTCTGGTACTAATGTAGGATACTATGAAAGATTTGGTGGTGTGTATTTCGATGGATCAAATATTATTATTTACGGCACTATTTGATGTGCCTACTGAAACTTAGAGATCCATTTCAATCTTCTTTTGTTTCTGCAAATCAAGGGTAGCTGTGGTTAGAGGATAAGAACAGTCAAGTTGCTTGGAACGGCTGTGGCTATTTTTTTCCAACTTTTAATTCAACCAATTGGCCGCTTTGATAACTTTTCTAGTCCGCGATAAATAAAATTTTTGCAACATTATTTTTAATCCATCCACTTTTAAAAGAGTTTTTGCGGATTATTTGATTAAACAATGATCTAATTAGCTGACCATTTTGGTTGTGCGCGCTATTTACGACAAGGCCATGGCGTTGACAACAAGGACAGCCTGAACTTAGCAAAAGACGAAGATGCATCACTCAAAGAAATTCTTCCAATATATGTGTACAGGCACGCTTGCAACTTATGGTCCAGTTAATACCAAAAAAATATAATAACACAATTTGGATTCTTTTCTTGCACTCGCAAAGTGCGCTCATATTTATTGCATCAAACTATAAAAA
>JADGJH010001361.1:0-10437 GCA_027596945.1 Physocladia obscura | reverse complement strand
GGCTATCTTCCTCACCAATCAAACCCATCTCTCATACACCCAAGTCTTGGAAATCCATATGTGTTTGGGTTCATACCCATTTAATTACATTCCAAAACATCTCATTTTCTTATTATAAAATAAAAAGCTATTTTGAAAAACATAACACTTTTTGTTTCACATTTTTTCAGTCAAAAATCAGATTGAGAGGCATAATAGAAGCTTGTTTTTTCACATACATTTTTTTGGAATCACTGTTTTTATTTTTTCACAAAATTTTTGAACACAGGTGTAAATCAATACAATCAATTGAAATTTTGTGGGTTATTGTTCATTTCCAAAAACTTGATTTTGTTCTTGTATACATTCATCTTCTCTTTTTCTCAGCTTCATTGCCAGGTGGATATACAGGCTGTACATTCCAACTTTGAAGCATTGTTGCAATACTTTAAAATTAAAATAATAATAAGTAATAAGAATAAGAATAAGAATAAGAATAAATTTTTTGATTTATTTATTATTAATGTAATAACGATTTGCGATTATACCTGTTTTTCGTGTCGAGTCAGTGAGACGATGATTCCATGACCAGCCGTAAAAATTTGCAAAATCAAAAAAAGGAAATCAGAATGGATGTTGGACTCGTTGCACTTGGAATTGGGCTGCGGTTAGCGCTGATTCCGCAGACAGATTTTGTCGAATCTCTATCAACACGCGTGGAAGTTTCTACGCCAATTACGAGCTACAAGCGAAGTGAGTATTGCCAGTTGCAGTTCGTAAATTTATTATGTACTGCTGAATGTTAACCGTAAATCGTATCACAACAGTGCGGGAAGGTGTTTATCTGCTTAACAACAACATTGATCCGTACGATGGCGGTGTTTTCCACCAGCCCCCGCTTCTGTTGCTGATGTTCCACTCGCTCGGCACGGATTCCCCACTGGTTCCACTGCTGTTTGTTGCGATCGATGTTCTTGCAGCCGTATTGCTTATGCGCATTGCGCGACGCCATTTTACCGCTGCAGTGACATACACCTGGCGTCTTTCAGCCGGTCGTGTCGTACAGAGTCAATCGCTGCCTCAACAACACCAAACCTCCAACAAAACAGTTCAAAATAGCATTGAGCATAATGAAACAGATTCCACTATTCCACGTGACGCGCTTTTGTCGCCTACGCTGATTGCAGTAATTTATTTGCTAAATCCTCTCTCCATTGCTGCCTGTCTCTCGCGTTCGTCACTCGCGTTCAACTCGCTTGCTGTAATTGCTGCCATCCACGCAGCTGTTACGTGCGGAAATCGCGTTTGGTCAATGTTTTTCCTCTCGCTGGCCACTTATTTGTCTATTTATCCTGTGATGCTAGTTTTGCCATGTGCTATTTTTGTTGCGCCCTCAAACAAACAGGTTAGAAAAACTACTATTAGCTGTCGAAATCAACGAGAATCGAAACTGATATTTTCTTCTTTTAAACACGAGTCTAATAATAATAATAATAATTTTATCCTCTATTTGAGCAGCACTTACAATCAATATTTTCGTGCGCTGTCTTATTTTCGGTTTTTCTGCTGGCCTGGCTCGGCCTTTCGAATCTTTTGATGGGATCTTGGAACTTTATTGAAGCAACTTATGGTGTTATTATTCTTGTGCCCGACTTGACGCCAAATATTGGACTTTCGTGGTATATTTTCATGGAAATGTTTGACCAGTTTCGCCTATTTTTTTTGCTCGTCTTTCAAGTTTTTGTTTTGGCTTTTTCGGTACCGTTGACACTTAAATTTCGGTCAGTTTTCTTTTTGTTTAAGAGTTGGAAGTGCAGATTAAAATTTTTTCAGACAGTATCCATTGTTTGTGGTTGCTTTATTTTTGATCATTACTGCAACATTCAAGTCTTATCCATCGATTGGAGACGTGGCACTTTACATACCTTTTGTCTTCATGCACCATGAACTGTTCAAATGTATACTGTTTCTTCATCTCACACCTCTCAACTACACTAAACATGCTATTCCTTCACTTGTACTTACAGATATGAAAAAATTGTACGCTATTGTGCAAGTAGGAATGTATGCGTCAGTGCTACTGCCACTGTTTTATAATCTTTGGATATATGCCGGATCAGGGAACGCCAACTTTTTCTACGCAATCACGCTTGTTGTCGGCGCAGGACAAGTGACACTGATCGGTGATTTTGTAGCTGCAATGGTGTTGCGCGAATGGGAACGAGGAGGAGGTTGGTCTCAGCGCAAGAAGCGGTATGAGCTGTCACTTAAATAAACTCAAGAAAATTTCTTGTTTTGTGATGTTCATATTTCTCGGAGGACAACGCGTTGCACCATTATTGCAAGCGCTATTGTGGATAAACACTGGTAAAAGCTGAATAGAAACGGCAGGCACACCAAACAACCACACTTATTTGATAACTCAGGCAAAAATGCTGGCAGTACCTGGTTTACTGAACATTGAAGAATTGCTGTCAATTTGCCATGTGTAATATATTACATTTTTTACATTTAATAATTTCTTTTTTTGTTTTGGTTTGCTTCTCAAATTTTCACAAAAATCCTTCAATGATCAACGATTCATTTAATCCACACTATGTAATTCTTCTTTTGTTATCACTCTTTTTCATTTTGATTTCACTATTTTCATATCACCCTTCTTGAGATTTTTGGGTGGAGTCATTTCTGGGCTTTTATGTTGATTAGGGAGAACAACAACAGGGGTTTTATTTTTAAATAAAAAACTAGTTCAAATATTATAAAATTACAATATAACAAGGTTTTAGAGATGATATAATTTTTATTGATTTATTGTGACTATTTCAGAAAAGAAACCAACAGTTTTTACATTTTCCAGTGTCTTGGTGGCACCTTGGCTTGATTGGTCATCTAGTATCTTAGCTAAGAGGCAAATGCTCTATTTGTTATTTCTAGTGATACCAACAGTGTCTTTAATCAAGATTACATAAGTGGCAAATGGTTGGCAATTTTACATTTTTCCATGCAAATTTTCAAAATTAGAGCACTTAGAAAAAATTGCCTATCAATCCATTGCTTTAGAAATATGCAACATGTTGTTGAAAGTGCATACAATTAATATAGAGCCATTTCTAGGCTTCCAGCACCTCCTAGGATCAATTGTGAATGAGTAATAAAAATATTTCTATCTTTATGGCCCATTGTGGCACATTGTGCTGAATATCACTACAGTATTGTGAAGTGCTGTACCAATAGTGTATTTGGCCAAAAGTACAGCTTTATTCATCTTTTTTATCATTCCAATGTTACCCTTGTTATCTACACAAGCTGAGGTCTCATGTATGCATAACAAGTCCAGAGAGAGTCACTATATGTATATATTACATTACTCAATGATAGAGAAAAGCTGTTTAATGAGGCAGCTGTAAATCATACAGAATTATTGTGCATAATGCTTTTTGTGTACTTTATTATTTGTACATGTTATTTCAGTGTGGCGATGTTAGGGCATCTCAGTTATGATTAGAACTTGAATTCCAAATCTTTAATGAAAACTTTGTATTCCAATTATTATTTATTGTACACAGAGAATTAATGGATTAATTATATTTTGCAGTAAATTATTCCAGACTGTTGCCCCTTGTCATGGAATTTCAACAACTAATGGCAGCATTTCATACACCAGCTGGAAAAAGCACATTTACACACAAAAATACAAGTTTCTCTCAATTTTGAGTCATTAGATGGGTTCAAGAAATATTTGGCTGAAGAGTTGGATGATTTGGAACCAATTTGTGGGATATTGAGTGCTATTACAAAGAAACTCAAAGAAAAAATGTTCCAACCTTAACAATTTGGAATGTGCGTGAACTGAAAATATTTTTGAATTGAATAAAGGGAATAAAAAACTAATGACTGTTATCTGCCAAATGGAAAATAAGCTTGACTTATTTATTAATGTCACCACAAATAAAATCAAATCAAATCATTAAAAGGCAGCAATAAACAAACAGTGACTGATGGCAATTTTGAATCAGGGAATCAAAAATCAAGATCAGCCCTAATTGGAAATAATGCTGCTGTTGATTTTTGGCCTAAAACTTGATGAAAGTACAAAGATCAACACTTGATCAATTCTGAAGGCTGTGGACACAAAACAATTGATGGAAATACAGTGCATTTGAAATTAACAGTGCAAATGAAAGCTGCTTGGATTCAACAGTTTCTAAGTGTAACCTAAGCCCTTTTGTCTTTGAATTTTCACTCCAATCAAATGAGGTTGCAAAAATTTCTAAGGTTGACATTGATAACCTGCCACAGTTGAGTACATTTGGCACTGCAAACTACCATCTTCCTGGAACAAAAAAAGTGTCAGACATCCAGCCAACACAAACATCAACTCTGCAAATTTTCACTCAATCTAATATAGTTTCAGCAAGTATTGCAAAATTAATACGTTTCTACAAAATCAATAAGAAAAATGGGGAGCCAATTGCCCTAACTGGAATATTTGTTATCAAAAAGTCAGATACTTTAGTTTCAGTACTCAAGAAAGCCAAGGTTCCATCAGCTTTGCCAAACAAATTGATGATTGCATGGGACCTTGACAATATGGAAAATCAATTTCTTTATTCAACATTAATCTCACAAAGGACATCAATGTCAAAACCCATTGAGTGCCCATCCAGTACTCTCATACCAGTAATTTTTTGGAGACCAGAAAGAAGAGGGAAAAATTCAACTGAGAAGTCAATGTACCCGCCAGCAAGCACTCGACCCAATTTCCTTTCACTTGCTCCCAAAACTAAAACGCTACTCATTTTACTTTTTACAAATAGAATGGTAGCAGATTCAATGTCATCTGTTGCAGAGTTGTTCCACAAACGGCAATTAAGACTAAATGGATTTTCGGCGCGAATTTTTTCATTTGCATTTGAAATTAGAAAGTCATTATTTGAAGGACGCATGGAATTTCCTGCTACAGTATTAGTGTTGGTATTGAGACACTCCATTTTGGAAATTACTTGAACTCGTACAAGTTCAGTTGGAGCTATTTTTCTAGACAATTGAGATGTTTGAAGGCGTCCTTGTTGGCCCATTGTGGTTCGCCATTGAATATCCAGTTTTCCAAGGGTTGAGGTCGATTTTGCAACAGGATCGTTTGTAATTTTTGGGCTGAGGGAGTACAAGTATTGACGTGAGTCTTTGTCATTGAGTATTTGAGAATCAGAAAAGACGCTAGCAGATTCGACGAGATTCGATGAAGCATTTCGAATTTCAAAGCTTTCACTCAAATCTGAAACATTGAACAACTCGGACGGATCAAAATGGAGCTTCTCCAAAAACATGGGAACAGCTGACACATTTTGAACTTGCGCTTCGAGAAATACTGCGCCATCGGGCAAAGAGTTAACTTTAGTTTTGACAGAGAGAGGATTTAAGACTTGGAAACGATAGAACTTTCGGAAGGATTTTTGAATAGCATTCACGTCAGAGTAAGAAATCGAACAAACGAGAATATGGATGCCAAGTTCTTTGATGTCATGTGAAATGAGAAACTCTGCAGCCGTAGCAGGTGCGAGCGACAGAGGACGCGTCGAAGAAGCGGCGGAGTCGACAAGAACAAAACGCTGAGTTTGAGTTTGCAGCTCAGCTTTAACCGACACGTTTGCCGCACTAATTGTTGCATTTGCGGTGTTTGTATCTCCCGTTTGATTTGTGTTTGTCGAATTTGCTTCATTGACAACACCAACATGTGCAGCAAACGTTTCGCCCAAGAAAATTGCTCCGAACGATGCGGGCAGCGAAAGCCGGGAACTAGGCGCGTCAACCAAACGCGCAACTGTCGCAGTGTCCGCGTCACTGCCACGCATTTCGACTTTCCCTTCCACATTATCACGTAGGGAAATACCATTATACATGTTAATACTATGAAGCGTATTAATGCCTTCTACTCCACCACCGCTTTCGATACTCAGCGCCGGCCGCGACAGCCGCATTACTTTAAGACTCAGTACGTGCCGCTCTTTTTCCTTGTCGCCGCCGTCCAGCGATCCTCGTGTACTTCCAGTTGCCATCAATTCTTCGTTTTCAAAATGTTTATTCAAACAGCCACAACAAAATCAAACTCCGAGCCCATTTTACTGTTTGTTCGTTCGTCCCGGAAGAATTAATAGTTAGCTCTAATGCCATAAAATAAAAACTAATTGAGTTACTCACGTATCCGACACTGATCAAATAGTCTGCAAGCGCCTCAACAACTTTGGTGGCTTCACCAGGTTGAGTAGGATCTGCATACACTCCAATAAGAATCGCCATCTTGGATTTAACGCACACAACACCTCCAGATCCCTATCAAAAAAAAAAAAAAGAGTTAAAAACCAACTGAAGAAAGTCTCATTGAACTGCGCCATCTTATTCCCAACGTAATCCATCCACCGAAAGAAAATAAGAAGAAAATCTTACCTGTTTTCCATAAATTGAACGGTCATCGGCTTTCAACGCAAAATATTTGACTCCAGCTACGTGAAGACCGCTGGCACGAATACCGCTGGCATCACTAAATGCGTTCTTCAATTCGTTGATTTCGGTAGCGCTGAGCTGTTGCAATGCAATTCACCCCCACCCAAAAAAAAAAAAAAAAAAGGATCAATAATGGTTTTAAGAATAATAAAAAAATACATTGAATCCAGCAGATGTAGCCCAAAGCGATCCATCGTGTCCAAGAATCGTGGCTTTAGTGATCTATAGCGCAACCAGTAAAATCGCAAAAATATCAATTTGCAATATGGAGACACTGCACCTTTCCGGTTCCAACCAGCTGGTTATCGACGTATCCCTGTTCAATAATATCGATATCTTACTTAATATTTTTCCGCGATTACGCTCAGCTGATCGATCAGCACGAATTCATATTCTTCGAAACACTCACTTGCCAACTCATGTTTCTTGATTTTTTTCAATTTCGTCTCCGCCTTTTCATCAATTAAAACCGATGCAAAGCATACCGTAAAAATAAAATTAACTAAATGAAGGATATAAAAATATTAATAGAACGCCCCTCTTGTTTTAACTTTTTTTGCTTCTTTTTTGCAAAATCATTTTGTCCACGTTCTCTCCCTCGAAAACAAGATTATAAACTTTGAATCGCATTTATCAGATAGAGTTTCTCATCGGCGAAAGTTTCGTCATCTAAGTTACCAACGCTATCGTCAGCAGCAACAAGAAAAAGGAAATAAAACAGTTAAATCTTACCAGCACGATCATTGTGAAATGTAGTTAAGTACGCCACTAGCTTCTCCTTATTTTTTACAAGGATATCTTGTATTGGTTTTGCCTTATTCGGGTTTGCTGCAAAAACCTATCATATGACCAGGTAAATATTTAAAACGGCATAACATATCGAGATGTATTATACCTTGAATACATGAAATGCCTCGAACTGGATATTTCGACTTTTATCACGTAGCAAGTTCATCATAAGCTTCAGATTATCGGGATTCACAATGTATTTTGCCATCACGGCATGATTTGTTCGGTCCAAAAGTACTTCACCAAGAAGCTGATTTCGATTACCTTTCTCATTAAACATTTCCAAATAAAAAACAACAAAGCCGAAGAAATAATAATAAATACCTTCAAGGACTGCCGCTTTGTAACATAATTAGTTGAATTCAACAGCTCTGTATACCGTTTAAAAAACTGCGGTTTAAAAAATAAGCGAACAAAAGCACTATTAGTATGCATATTCGTCAAACAAAAAAATAATTCTCAAGAAAAACCTCATCATAATTATCATTCAAAAACACAGACACAATTTGTTTGTGCTTGGTCAAAAGATCCTATAAAATAATTTTATTTAATTAAAAGCCTTTGATGACGAAATATCTTACCTTAAAAGTCGCAAACGCATCTGAGGCCACATCAAATGTCGGTAGCTCAACAAAGGTGAAAAATTTCCAAAAATTTGGACTATCCAAAATCTGTTTTGCAAGAGTTTCATGGCGGATGCATTCTCGCAGTATTATTCCACAATTTAACGCGATTTCTTGGTTTTCATATCTGCAGAAATATAATTTGAGCTTTTAAAATCACAAAAAAAAAAAAAGAGTATAATAGTACCCTGCCAACAAAGTTTTCAGAATCTCAGGCCTCAATGCGATATATTCAGCTGTGGGAAATCGTGTCCCGATTTGTCGTCGAAGCAAGTTGTTGAATATTTGACTGACATCTTTTTTTGCCTGTGGTACAATTTTTTGATTAGTTTTTTATTTTTTGTTTTTTTTGTCTTAAATATGATTCGAATACGACGTAAATAGAGATTGTTATAGGAAGAAGACAGACAAGTGATTGACAGTCGACTCTTACTTCAAACTCAAGCTTCGCGATATTGATTATCAACAAAGGCAGAATATCATTGTTGTAAATCTCATGAGACAATTGCGCCACTAGTTCAGGGTTTGGATCGGACGCTTTATTATTAAAACCCAATGTCAATTTCGAAAGCATTAGTCGCAGCTGAAAGGAAAGTGGGAAAGTCAGGTTTTCCAAACCTCCATCTCCATACAGAATAACCTTCATGGCAGCCAGGTTTTTTGATATGTCTTCGTTCACCTGAAATGAGGCATCAAACAAATAAGAAAAAAATAAAGGGTATTTGTTGAAAAAAAAAAAAAATGATTGAAGTGACCAAAAGAAAGGAGAAGCAAAACTAACCTTGCGTCGGTCGGCGGCGGCGGCGAGCTTAGCCAGACAGTCCTTGATACCTTTAACCAGATCCAAAGGCGTGCGTTTTACGCGAGTGAATCCGAACATCAATCGCTTTTAAAGCAGTTGAAATGCTTTTGGTTTTTGTGATTTTGTGTTTTGCTTTTGCAGTGAATTGAATTTCAACAATCTGATCAATTAAATCAAAATGGAACATGTTTCTGCTGAACGAATACTGTTGGTCCAGCTGCCCAGTAAAAAGGAAAAACGGCATCGCGAGTTTGTCGAGCGGGTTGAACTAATTGGCCGAGACTTTGCCGAAAACAAGGAGCGGTTGTGTTTTTTTTTTTGATTGTTCACTCTCTTCTGATGTTCTTTTTGCGCTCCCCAGAATCTACTTTGAGAAACTGGCTGCTTTCAAACAGGAGCTGCGCGATGTGCAAGACGGTTGGTTCTGTCAGAATCTTGTGTTTTTTTGGCGGGGAGTGAACCGAGACTGGATATGCGTTGCTTTGCGGCAATCGAATTCGCTAATCACTCTGCATACTGCAATACTTTGCCATGAAAATTAGGCACACATCAAGAGTTTAGCGAGCGAGTGGCATTGCTTGAATTTGAACGAAAGGCGGCCATTAGAAAAGCTGAACTATTTCGAAACTACCAACTCGAATGCGCAAACGCAATGTATCAAGCCGAAAAGGAAGCATACGATCAAGAATATCTTGTTTGATTCTTTTCCTTTCTCTTCTTTTCCAATATTATCCCTCAAAAAATTAAACCTCTTTTTACGAATGCCAAACCTAAATGTTTTTTTATTTAGTTAGAAAAACAAGGCCTTCGCGAAAAGATTCTGTCCCAACTAGAAGATCGCAGAAAAAAATTAAAAGAAGATCGCGATTACTTTGATGCTTCGAATGGTTTGTGCTGAGCCAACTGAAGCTGTGATCTCAATTGTTACTTATTTTTTGGTTTATTTTATCTCATCATCCGCATTCAGAAGTCTCAGACTCAAATAAGGCAATGTACACTCGCAAAACAACTCGTGCACAAGCTGCAAAATTACCAGATGATAAAAAAGAAGGAAGGTTTAAGGCGAAAGGAAAAGCGAGCACTGGGCCGATCTTACCAATTCAAATTAAAGATCACGAATTATATGATGATTTAACAATTCTTAAACGCTCGACCAGAGGATAAAATTTCCAAAACTTTTTGCCCTGTATAATTTTAGCAATAAAAGGTCTTTTGCATTTTAATTTGCACCAAGGGAAGTTAAACGAATAAATATTTTAAAATGCTCGATAATCATGAGAATAAGTTAAACAAATTGTCAATCATTTGAAGAACTGTCAAGCACCACCAAAATGATATCCCGACTTCAATTCAGTGCGGGAGAGGTTTCCACCAAAGCCTAGACTTCCGCCTCCAGGAATCTGCCCAACAATATGAGTTTGCTGCATTCTCACGATAGCTTTCCTCAGCTCTTCAACTTGGCTTTCAGCTTGCACGCGGCGTACTTTTTCCATTTCCGCGACTGCGACGGCTGTTGCCACGCGCTCTTCGTAATGCTGTTTCAGCTCGTAAATCGCCTTGTTTTGATCGACGTTCATTTTTTCGATTGTGTTTTTGAGATTTGAATTCTCGTTGAGCAGCACTTCTTTTTGATCGTTTAGAAAAGAAACTTTCGCGCGAAGAGTTGTGATTTCAAGCGCACTTGTTGAAGATGCTTTTTTCTGTTCGAAGTAACTAGTTTTGGGTGCGAGCTGAGTATATAAA
>JADGJH010001360.1:0-10440 GCA_027596945.1 Physocladia obscura | reverse complement strand
GCTTGCAGGTCGATCTGCTCGTCAAAGTAGGCCTCAAAGAAGGTTTCCATAGGGATCTTTGTTGGGAAGCGGGCAGCCAGGGCGCGGTCCTTGACGTCGAGGTAGACGTCGCGCGGCTTGTTTGGCAGGCGGCCGGCGTGGGGGCGGATGGGGGCGGCGACGCGCGCGTAAAGCACGTTGTAGACGGCGAAGGCGGGCAGGGCCAGCACGGCGAGCAGCACGGGGTACCAGGCCCACGCGAGCCCGAGCGCCACGAGCACAACCAGCGGCGCGCCAACCACGGCCGCCGCCAGCCGCGCGTTGGAGAACGTGCCGGACCCGGCGCCCTCCACAAATACAAGCGGTGGCGGCGCTCCGGGCACGCGCACCGGCGCCGACGCGGACACCGGCACAAAGTCCAGCTGAAGCTTCTTTCCCTTCGAGTCGCTCATTCCTTTCAGAGAAACAAATTGAGTGATTTCAATTGGTGCAAAAGTCGAAATAAAATAATGAAATGCCCCGACGCACAGAGACACGCTTTCGATCTGATTAGTGCCACCCTGCAAATCCACCCCCACACACACTCCCCCGGCCCTCATTCACTCCTTCCTGCAACTAGACTCTATCCATCCCTCCCGCCGCAGTACGCCCTCTTTTTTTGCAACTCTTGGCTTTCTCGCCCTATCAATAGGGTTGTGTGGCTTCCCATTTTCATAAATTACCCACCCCCGAAAAGAAAGAAAAAACAGGAATGAGATTCCCCGCAAAGAAGTAAAAATAACCCATATATAAGATAAACAAAATTACCATAGGGTGAATGAAAAGGTATGAAAGAAATAAGCAAAAATAAAAATAAAATAATTCAAAGAGCCTAACTTGGAGGAGACAACAGCTGCCTCAAGACTAATTTGCAAAATGTAAAGAAACAAGACTTCGGATATTATTAACATATTTTGCAGGCATGCCCACAACAGAGTCAGATTAGAGAAATTGTATGGATTAAGTGCAGCAAGATTGAAAGGAGCAAAACTGAACCAAACATATACAACAAGATTGAGTAAAGTAAGAGTTGCCCATAAATTAAAATTCCCCTTTCTTTTACTTTATTATTATTAGTTAAGCTGGAACATTCTTTCACTTTAACACCTTCCCTCAAGATGTGTTGCAGATGATTTTAAGTACATAATTCTTCTAATTACATATTCTACCATAAGTTTGAATACTATTTTTTTTTTTTTTTGCTTGATTCCTCATTTCTCTAGAACTTTGAGACTACTTGGCTCCCATTAGATCCAGTTGACCTTAACAGGTTCTAGATCAACTCTAAGTTCTTCACCGGAGCTTTCACCAGGTGAATCATCTTCTTCATCAGTTGATAGATTGCTTCATCATCAAAGTTTAAGGATCAGTCATTGCCCCCAAAGCCAGTCAATCAATTCAAAGCTAGTAAACAATGGAGAGTCAGTAACCTGACCCTGCAACATCTTCATTGAAGAATTTAAAACTAACTACAGCAAATCAAGGGGAAATTAAGTCCAGCATGAATTTAGGAAATGTCTGAGCTTTTACTAGGTTGTTGCAATCTATGTCACAATTGTATGTAATATGGATTTTTTCTGGTCAGATTCTTTTTTCCTTATTCTATTTCTTCCATTGTCCAAAATTTTTGCAAACACAAAATAAAAACCAATCACTCTTTTAAACCATTTTTCTTGTCACACAAAGTGCTACAATTTATATGTATGCATAACTTCTGCTTAATGTCAGAAATGGTGATGCTCTGTTAATTGTGTTTGATTTGGTAATAAAGAGTCAAGTTCATTTTCCATACAGCTTGGATTCATACTACCTTCAACATAGGTCCCAAGAGTAACCAAGCAGTATCCTTCTGTTGAATCCTGCACCTGCAGATTCAAAAATTTCTTGTTTATTTTCTGAAAATAGAACACTGAATAAAAATCCCACACTTGTGCCTTACATAAACTATTCTATTTTAATTTAATTTCTGATTCAAATTTATGAGAAAAAAGTCAGAAGTTAAATTTCCTCATTTCTGTTGCACAATTTCTTGGTTATTTAATCATGGAGAATTTGAAATGGACTGATTCAGCATGAAAAAAAGCTATAAGAAGGCTGTTGGATTTTGACTTTTGAAAGCATTCCAAAATAAAGAACTCTCTACCCAAAAACTACTATCAAGCTTAAGGCTCACAACAACTCCAAGCCATACAACTAAAAAACCAACACACCATCCCTTAGGAGGTAAAACTATGAGCTAATGGCATGGCCAAAAATATAGTGGACTACATGATGATTAGGCTAGCAAATACAAGCTTTCTAAGAAAAGTTTACCCTAGGTGACAGGACACTGTTGGGTGACCAGGCTAACATGTAGCTGTAGACGCTGGAATTAACAGAGTGCAGACTGAGTGTAAAGAGAAGGCTTTTTGTTGCTGGTAGTGCCAGAATAAGAGCTTGGTATCTTCAAAGGAAAAAGAGAGTAAATTTTGTTTCATTTATTAACCATACTTATTACCTGTTTTTATTTATTCTATTTATCTCCAGAGAGTGAAGGCATTAAATATAATGTAATTATATTTGATGTACAAACTAAATGCATTACATGAGATTTAATAATTAAATTATATAATCTCAAGTCTGCAAAATTGGAAGAATTTTCTTTTGATGTTACACTTTTGAATCCATTCATTTGTTTCTTTTTACTCTCTTTAGAAAAGATCCAAAAAACAGCTCAAGTTCCCAAAATAAGGAGCCAGTCTTGTACTGCTCCTTCTGCTATCACAAACTGGTTGTGTCAGCATGTAATGCAGTCAGCAGTGAACATGTATGGTTAGTCTATTCAGCACCTTGTTGTCATTGTCAGTGCTTTACAATGTTTAAATAAACACAGACAAACAACAGACTTAGCTGGTTCCATTGCTTGATGGATATCTGTGAGCTGTGGACATCATCGTCAATTTTCACAGGCAAAAGCTGATGTTGTGCAGCTGTTTTGTTTGTTTTGTTTTGTTTTCAAATAATGAATCTTAATTAATTAGATTTTTATTTTATAAAAACAGCAAGAAACCCAACAGGAGCAGCCAAGCCTTTGCTTGATAGATGCCCTGTGCTGCGCACATCAGTGCTCCATCTTGTGGATGGATTGCTGATGTTGCGCTGCCTATTTCACCCTGCTGTTGCAGATTTTTGCCATTTTACAGTTTTGTTTTCTGAAAAATTTACTGGGCAATTTAAAAAATAATAAAAAATAATAAAAACTATTTATTTATTTTTTATTTATTGAATTTGGACCAAAATAATAATAATAAAATATCTTTTATTTATTTATTGTTTTTATTTTGCATTACTTGTTTCATTCCATTAACTCTCACTAGTCATTGAAACTGCAACATGGTGCACTACTGAAAGATATCAACTGACTCTTTCCACAGGGCCACTAAATTTGTTCCAAGTATGATGGAACACAAGGAGTAAAAGGGATGTAAAGAACAGGTTGGCACTTATCCTTGGGGCCACTGTGAGTCAAGTACAGTAGCTCCAACTTTCACTCACATGGTGGAAACCCTGCAGTACAGAGAGACCTTACAAATAACAAGCCATTTTTTCAAAACATTGTCAATTTATTAATTCAACACCCAAACCTGTTTGAGCATTAGGTGCAGAGTTAAATTGGAAGGTCATAAAAAAAATTTTATTTTTTCATGATTCACAAAAACTGAAGAAAACCATTAATAATATTAATCATCCACATTAACTCCTACTCATCCTTTCCTTGTGTCCAATATTGGAATTTAGACATTCCTGAGCTGCCCACAAGGTGCAGAATTGTATGGTCAAGTTGATTGGGTTTTAGCAGATCAAACACTTTTCGCCTTGTTTTTAGGTAACATTTTGACTTTAATTTTATGAATTTTGGCTCCACTCACTTCACAAGCATTTTTTGCAGCCATTCTCACGCCTTTTTTGGCTTTCGCAGCCTTACTTTCCTCAATCTGTGTTTATTTGCAAATGAATTGTATAATCATAAAATATAAACAATATATTACCAAGTCAGACAAATCCTGCAACAGCTTTTACGAAGACAATTTTTCTTGTTTCTAATTTAACAAACTAACTATGATATTTCAATTTCCTCATTTGGAATACCTCTCTATTATCCTATTTGTTGTGTGCAGTACAATGATTAATAAAATGGGTACAGTTTCAAAGAATTCTCCCACAGCTAATCAGCCTTCAGTATAGTGCACCACACATTTCTTGCCTTTTTCTTCTAATTGTTTTGTTCATACTTTGAATTTCTGGGATTGTGATTTGAGCTTCCAACAAAAATGAATCATTCCACTTATTGTTTCATTGCTGATGATCTAATCGCCTCACTTGTCAGCGAGATCAACGACTACCGCAAGATCTTATCGCTGCCATCGCTCAATCTTGTAGAAAGAATCACGGATCTAACGAATCAGAACAGCCTGGCAGCGTTAATTTCAAAATCGAATGAGCCAAAAACATTGCAATCGCTGTTGCCAGAGATCCTCGATCATATTGTGGAATTCGTTGATCCAACTGATATTATTCCACTGTCGCATAGTATGAAATACTATTACCACTGCTTAGGATACGTTTTTAAAACTTGCTTTCAAGTTGGAATTACCTTCAATCGCAAGTTCAACACAATCTGGCCGGAATTCGCAATCCCCGAAGACATCATCGCTCGCAGCGAATACATTTCATTGAATCACGCAGTGAATGTGTTTAATCTTGCGAAATGCTTGGACAAATTTGGGGGCCGTATGCGTATGAATTTAGGCGGTAATTATGCTCGTCAATTTGTGCAAAGTGGCCGGGGACTGTTTTCCAGGCGAATCGTGCTCGGATCTGTAAACATTACAAAATTCTTGGCACCTGAAATAACTGACTATTTTCTTGATGCCTTTGAAACTGGCTCTGAAATCCATGCTGTTTCAGCTAATTGGCGTATGCATGATTATTATAGTCCTGAAGCACTGACGCCACTGAAATGTCTAACAATTTCAACTTTAATTGTGGAAATCTTAGATCCTCAACATGATTTCTCACCTTACTTGAATCAGATTAATGGATTGAATGAAGTGAGTATCCAAGACTCGTTGGATTTCAGTGATTGCGAAATTCTTCTAGGCAAAATTCTCAGCAACTGCAAAAATGTTAAAAGGTTTCACTTCCAATCTGCAGGTGGCATAAATGTAAATGTTATGACATTCTTCTTTGAAATTTTACATGAAGATTACAGTCTCAAGCTCATGAAAAGAGACTCAGAGTCTTTTGATGACGATGAAGTTTGGGTTGAAATCAAATCCAACTACAGAGAAAACTTGTATGCTTTTAAGGCAGAGTTAAAGGAGACAAATATGTCAGTTTTTTTGCTTCGAATGTGAACTTAATCCACTTACTTTTTTTCAGTATCTGTTTATAAATAAAAAATTATATCAAATACTGCACAATTTTAGTTATGATGAGAATATACGTAATTAAGTGGATTGAAAACTGTACTATTTGGAAAATCAAGTTCCTATTAAATTGGCATATATTTACTAATTATGATTTGTAGTACTATTATTTGAGTAGTTTGTTGAAATAAGATGTAAAATCAATGTTCTAGTTTAAATTTCTACTATAGAATGTTGTTCACATTAATGGATACAGGAAGTACTTAGTGTTAAAATATAAAAGATTCAAGCTGTATTGAAATATAAATTCATTCTTTATTGAAAGAAATTGCTCAATTTGCTTAAAACGTAAAGAAATAAACAGTGGACTTGCCATTTCTGTCATTAAACAGAAGTTTCTGTATTAATATAAGAAAGTTTTGTGTGGGGAGGAAAATGCAAGATTTATGTAAAAACTGTTAGGAATTAAAAGAGAATTCTTGCTCAAAATCCTTCCGTACACACAATCATAAATGGAGATTGCAACACTTAGCAAACAGAGTATTTATAATTGTTTACCATTTTTTATTATGAGATGCATCATATTTTATCTGTTCATGCTTGTAATACTTTCTTGATTGTAATTTTTCAAAATTTTTAACAATGAACATGGTTTTTTAATTTTTTTTTTTACCTTGCCTCATACAAGATCAAGACAGGATCAACCTGACTAAATTATAGTCCATTCAAACACTCATATACACCAAAAAAATGAAGAAATATCTTTTATTATTATTTCTAATACTTATTTTTTAAGTCAATTTTATTCAAAAAAATGAAATCATCAAAATAACAAACTGATACATATCAATGTATCTCCACTTATGAGAAACAACATTAGCAATGTGTTGTCAAGTGGGCCAAACTTGTTTGCCTTGGTTAGTTGGTTTATTAAACAAAGAAATAGATTAGTCCAGCTTTTAGTCAGGCCAGCCTTTTTGTCTCACCAAAAAAATTTCTGTAACTTTTCCATCCTTTTCCAGTTTCAATTTCTTTTTTTTTCCCTCACAATCATTTTTCTTTGCATTGACCTTGAACTTGGCTCCCAATTTTATACTTATGCCATGCAATTCTCCAACAATTGCTATTAAGAGTTTTATCAGTAATTGTTGGATAGTCTCCCTTTGTCCAGTCTCCTTCATTTTTGCTGTTGTTTACCCAATTTCTTGTTGAATCCTGTGTCTGCAGATTCTGTTCAAATTTTTGACATGTGGCTTATAATAATTTTAGTCAAAAAACTCCTAGTTTATTTTTCCAAAAATAGAACATTAAATAAAAACCCCATGCTTCTGCCTCATGTAAACTATTCTATATTAATTTAATTTCTAATTTGAATTTATGAGACAAAGCTGGAAGTTAAATATCCTCCATTTCTGTTGCACAATTTCTTGGTCATGTGCCTATCAAATAAACAATTTTTTTTCCAATTTCGCAGACTTGAGATTATATAATATAATTATTGACATATAGTGCATTCAGCTTGTAAATCAAAATATAAATCATTATATTTAACATTGTTGCAATAACACACACAGATAAAATTATGTTACTTTACCCATCTCTTTTTTTTCTTTATTATATACCCAATCTCCACAGCAACACACAAAGGACTCTTGTCTGCATTTAAATTTTTGCACTTATCTCTTAGAGCACTGCACCAACTGCTGGAACTTTTTGGAATCAAAGATTAGATAATACAAACTTGATTTTATTCCTTTACACGGCTTTGCTACAGTACAAACTGACTAGGAGCAATTTGAACTATCATATCTCCATGCAGTCACCACAAAATCTTTTTTGCCCATACTTTCAATATCAATTGACCCATTTCACAGTTCTATTTCTGATGGACACTTACCACAAACTAGATTGGCAACAGTAAATCTTGAAATTGCCCAACTTGTTGTCAGTTTGCCGTATATTGCTGAAGAACAAGCATATGATTTTGGTAAGTTGTAGAAAATAGTAGAAGGCTTTACTGGTAGCTGTTGTTATAAATTAGATTGCCAATCTAATTTTTCTTGAAGAATTTTCTAGAAATTTCTCAACCTTTCTATTAACTTCAAGAACTCAAAAACAATTCAAGTGATTTCCAACTGCTTTTCAATCATTTTTTTTCTGTCTTTTATTCTTTTTCTTTCTTTTTCCTTCTACTTCAAAAACTACTTAAACCCAACTCTTTTCTTTTTTTCATTATAGGTATTATCATATAAAAACAAAGTATTCATTAAGTATTAAACTTTTACTCTAACTATTTCCCTCAAAAGGTACTGGTTAATAAGTAAATGTTTGTGCATGTAAACGCCATCTTATCCCTCAGACAGATGCTCACCTATGCCATCCTTGCAAAAACACATAAGGTGCATAGTAGCCCAAAAAATGAAGGCTGTAAAACAAGAAAGAACCTTTGGATACAGTTGCAAGATTAAACAGACTCTTACTAGGAGTGTTCAAAAGCATCACACTAGTACAATGACTTGCAGACAGACAGACAGGCAGTAGTGCTGATGGACAAAAACCTATCCATTTTGAACTTTACTTTCACTATATTTTGGATCTTTTTTTAAAAAGAATTTTAAAAAGTTTGGTTTGAGTAAAAAAATTAAACAAGAACAGACAAGAAGATATTTGTGGCTTTATTATCAAAAAACTACGAAATCAACAGAAATAAAAGTGAATAGATGCTACAAAGAGTAGCAAGCACAGAAAACAAGAATGAAATTGCACTGACAGCAATTGGGAGAGCACAATAATGCTTCACAATTAGTTTAAAATGCAGACTTTAACACTGTCTATTTTTGGTTTGATTGGCAATTGTCTGCCAAGAAAATCCGGAAAATAAAAGTTTTAAAAATTCTATCACAGAAAACCGGCTGGTCAAAGTTTTAAAAACAGATTCAACAAAGATTTATTTTTTCAAAATTCTTTCACAAAATCTGGTTAACATCTCTTTAACTTTCTTGTCACCAACAATCAGCTCACCGGAAGATAGATTGACTATGCTGTTGTCTGGTTGTTTTTTTATTTTAATTTTAATTTTTAATTTTAATTTTTTATTTAATATTTGTTTTGTTGATACATGTACATGTTGGTTTTATTTATTTTTTTGCTTGGTCTTTTAAATTTTTAAATCATATATTAATTTAAATGAAATTCAGTTGAAGCTTCATTTGAAACTAAGAAAATGCAAGGATATGATGGGTGGCCAAGACCAATTTTCATTTGGCATTTTTGGAATTTGTTTTTGGAACAGAAGAAAAGAACCATCTAAACAATGCCAACAACAGAAGTGCATCCCGCAATCTATATTGCCGTATGGATCTTCTGCTCTGGTTCGGTGATTCTGTTTAACAAGTATATTTTGCATACGCTTGAGTTTCGTAAGTGAATACCCTGTTAAGCTTATATATCTTATCGTAACTTAATGTACAATCAAACACAATAAACAAAACAAAAACGAACATCGTAGCGTTTCCAATTTTCCTCACGACTTGCCATCTCGTCTTCGCAACTATTGCCACGCGAGTTCTCGAGCGCACCACGAATTTGTTGACGGGGCTCAAAAACGTCGAAATTACCCAAACTGTTTTCTACCGCGCGATTCTGCCCGTCGGCTTCTTTTTTTCCATGTCATTGGTCTTTTCGAACAATGCGTATTTGTATCTTTCCGTGCCATTTATCCAGATGCTAAAGGTATGTTACTTTTTTGTCATTAACCCTAACCAATTATTGTGTTGCATAACCTTATCATAAACTTGGACAGGCCACAACGCCAGTCGCGGTTTTACTTGTTGGATATGCGCTACGTATCGAAAAAACAGATTATTTGATCCTTGCAAAAGTTTCGGCAATCGTTCTGGGTGTTATTATTGCGTCATACGGTGAAATTGACTTCGTATTGATTGGCTTCGTCTTCCAAGTTCTTGGAATCGCAACCGAAGCAACCAGGCTCGTTATGGTACAACAATTGCTTAAGGATTACAAGATGGATCCAATGGTATCGCTCTATCACTTTGCTCCGGTACGTCAACCCTCAATTTTGTGTTCAGCCAAATCCATCCAGCACTAAAAAAATAACCGAACAAAAACGACTTAAACAGGTTTGCGCTGTCATGAATGCTGTTGCATGTATCGTCGTAGAAGGAAAATCTCTGTCCCTCGAATACTTCAACCGTGTCGGCCTTCCTATTCTATTGCTCAACTGTTCGGTTGCACTCGCTCTCAACATCTCTGTCGTGTTCTTGATTGGCAAAACATCGTCGCTCGTGATGTGCCTGTCTGGAGTCTTCAAAGATATTTTACTTGTGATTGTATCTGTTATGATTTGGACAACGCCTGTGACGCCACTGCAAGTCTTTGGATATGGAATCGCGTTGATTGGATTGGTGTGGTACAAACAACCTGATGTGCAAGTTAAGCAGCTTGGGTTTGCATTTGTTACGTTGACCGTGATTTCCGTCTTAATGGTTGCTTCTGATGCTACCATTGCACCTGCTGATGTTGCCATCATAAAATCAAAAACGCCTTGAAGACCAGGCCACTTCCTCTGTCAATTTCGAAATATACTTTCTTGACTAACCACTTCTTTTTGCCATATTTGTTTGTTTCTTGGCATCTCTTTTCTTAGTTTTTTTTTTTTGTTTTTTTAAATGTTTTCGAAAAATACTATCCGACTTTGGATTGTTTATTCTGCTTATTTTAAATCGTCCTTATGTTAGCGAAGGCCATCTGTCGACTCTCCTAATATAAAGCAAACTTATCACAGCAGATTGCAAAACAGACTTTCCACTCTAGTTAATTTACACTATGATGCTCAACTACCCCTTTTGCCACTGGAAGACTTACAAAACTGGGACAAATGAAAAAGACAAACTGTCTTTGTCCCGGCGGGACCGGTGGTTTGTCCCTGGGACATTTTTGTCAAGATGAAAAAATGGTCTTGACAAAAACAAATTTTTATCCCAAAAAAGACAAA
>JADGJH010001357.1:0-10464 GCA_027596945.1 Physocladia obscura | reverse complement strand
CCAAACAGACAACCAATAAATAAATAAAATTATATACAAAATATAAATAAACAAATATATACAGAATATAAATAAATGCAAATATTTACAGAATATAAATAAATAAATATTTACAAAGATAATCATCAGATGAAGTCAAGGAGTGTTGAACAAACTCAACCATTATGTGAGAATCTCACAGTGGTGTTCAGAGAAAGTGGTGAATCAGGAATTCAGATGGAGTCAGCAATTCACTGATGATTTGTGAATTGCTACAAAAATCCCCAAAATCTCCATCCCAAGTACTATAAATAAATAATAGAGCCCTTTTGGCATTGTTCTGTTAATGATTCTGAATAACTAATGGAATATCAGGTGGACCAAATAAGAAGACTATAAACTGACTTTTGAAATTACTTGTGTTTTGGGATGGACTTAAGCTTCTGGTAAAGACTTCTATTTTTGTTTTATTTTGTTAACTGGACTGGACAATGTTGGAGACTGCCTGCTGTGACAGTTAAGTTCCTAATATGAAGCAACAAGCTTCTGTGACTAAAATGAACTCTAAAGTCAATGTTGATAAGTCAGACACAATTGCATCTACTGATAACAATTCTGTGAGTTCATCCAATCCCGAGCCATGCTGCAATTCCAAGAATCAGTCAGCTGCTTTGGCTGATGCAAAGAGCAACAAATCTGAAGCAAAGCTTGTGGAAGTAAAGCAGACCATTAAGATTGCTGCCAGCAGAAAAAAATGACTGAAGCTTTGTTGTAAAGACTTTTAAAAGAATGATTAGCTGAATAAAAGTAATGTTGATAAATTATTTTATTTATTCCTCTTTTAATTCATCTGGTGGCGATGAGTGCACATATTCACGAAAAGAAGTGAATTTAAGTCTTCCAGTATTTTTCATTGCGGTGCGCACCACCTTTGGTTATTACAAAGTTGCATAATTTTTTATGATAATGGATTTTCGCAACCCAATTTAATTCAGTAAGCCATCCAAATCGGCGCCTTTTATTTTTCATGAGGTCGAAGAAATCAAAAATCAAAATTCAGCATCAAAATCAAAAAACAAACTTAACACAACAAAACACAACAAAACAAAAACAAAAACCCAACTACAGACTATAATACAATTTCTTAAGCCTGAGACTGGCGCTGCTTGCGAAGTGCTTCATTATTCCTTGTAACAGCACGGTCGACAACACCGCGAGATGAAATATCACGGATGGTGATGGTGATTTTTGTGATTCTAGAACATCCATGTTAATTAGTATTTCTGAATTATTTTATATAAAAAAGACTAACTGGTGATTCTTTGCCAAAGCTTTTGCAAGAGTTTGTTCAGCGTCAGTCCCAGCAAACAGAGCTTGGTTGGCAAGTCTAACATCACGTAAACCCTTGTTTTCAGTCAATCCAAGAGCAAGAGCTTTAATACCAGCAGGACCAATCGCGTTACGCTCTAATTGAAGTGATTCTAGAGTATTATTCGTTTCCAGAGCCTGAGAAATGGATATCAGGAATCAAGAGTATACATGCAAAAAAAAAAAAAACCTTTGCAAGTTCAATAGCAGCTTGAGTGTTCAATTTCGTGTTAACCAAATTAAGAGCTTTCAAATGAGTGTTGTTAGCAAGTGCAGTCGCAAGCGCAATTGCATGGGTTTGTGTAAAGATTTGGCAGTCATGAAGGTCCAACGATGTAACAGTTTCATTGTTTTCAGAAATTTGTTCAATCAAGTTGACAATATCAGCTGCAAGAATTTTTGTTTGCCCAATAGTTGAAGTGCCAGCTGGCTTGAAGAAGCTTTTCCATCCTGACGACCTGCGACGTTCCATTGGTGGCGGGACAGGATTTTCGGAAGTCGAAGATGGAGAAATTGGTGGAGAAATTGGTGTTGCATCCGCTACTTCCACCACGACAGGCTCTTCGTCGATTGCTGGAGCAATTGGCTTGACTACCTCTTCAACACGTGGACTGGTTTTTGCACCATCTTTTCCAACAAACCATCCAAACAAACTTAAAAGTTGCAGAAAAATTGATGAACAATTTTGAAACTAGAACATAAAAGAACAAACCAACCTTTTGCTCTTTCTTCTCTCGCGACCACTTCCAGCTGCAGTTGAAACTTTACGCACACGAACAGCGTCCGATCCTTCGTAAGCAAGTGCAGATTGCGCTGTGCTTACAGTTTCAGCAACAGTTGTGATAGTAAGCTTAGTAGTTTCCTCGACCTTCTCGGTGCCTTCGGAAACAGTTGTTTGAGTGGTATCGGAAGAAAGTTGCTGAACAGCTTCATCAATGACACCTTCCTTAACAACATTACCAGTTTCAACAGATACTACCTCCTCTATAATAGTGTTATCAACAACAGTTTCTTCTACGATCACATTCTCCGTTGTTTCCTCAACTGCAACAGTTTCAGTTGTTGATACCACAACTTCTTCAGACACAGTTGTGTCAACTTCAACATTTTCCTCGACAGCAACATCTGCGGTCTCTTGAAAGATCTCCACAACTTTCTCAACTGTTTCCACAGAAGTCTCTTCTACAGCAGCTCCAGATTCAACTATTTCACCAGAAGTCGACTCGATAGCTTCTGTAGATTCAACAACAGTAACCTCTTTCACTAATTCTGTTTCAATGACAGTATCTTCAACAGCAATCACGTCAACAGTCGGGACACTCTCGTCGACAGTATTTTCCACAATAACTTCATCGCTGGCACCCTCAACCACTTCAACCTCTTCCGTAGTTTCAAGAACCAAGACTCCTTCGCCTGAAATTTCAGCAGGTACTGGCGCCTCAACAACTTCTGCCACAACTTCGACAATATCCTTGCTTTCGTCCAACTGAACTTCCGGAACAGTTTCGGCAGGAACTTCTTCAGCAACAATTTCTTCAGTCACAGCTGTCGTTTCAACAACTTCAGTTGTATCAATAACTGGCACATCTTCAGACACTTCCACATTTTGAACAGCCCCCGCAGTTTCAACAGTTTCGACAATTTCAACATCAGTTGCGATTTTTTCAACAACAGCCTCTTCAACACCAACCGCTTCCTCAGTAACAGGGACTTCCTCAACAACAGCCTTCTCAACAATCGTTGTGTCTTCAGCTACTTCAACAGTCTCAACGGTCTCAACAACTGCAGCGGCTTCTTCGACAACCGTTACATCTTCAACAGCAGTAACTTCTTGAACAACAACTTCAGTTGTTTCCTCCACAACAATTTCGGTAGTTTCCGCGGTTACAGAATCACCAATGTTAGCAACAGCTCCAGTTTCATTAATTTCGACAGTCTCTACTGATTCCTGCAATTCGTCGACAGCAGGGACAACCTCGGTCGTGATTGCAGCTGTCTCCACATTCTCAACAACCGTGTCTGCTGTTTGAGGAACAGTAACATCTTCCAAAGAAACTTCCTTAGTTACTTCAACCACAGCTTCGGGAACTTCAAGAGCAACCGTTTCGCCAGTTTCGGCAACAACGACTTCTTCAGACACAACCTCTGTTATTTCGACAGTTTCCGTAGTGGATGAAACAGCAGCAACAGTTTCGATTTCTACCTCAGCTATTTCTTTCGTTTCTTCAACAGTTGTAATGGCTTCACCAGTGGCCGAATCGTTGACTTCCACAACAACTTCCGAAATAGTTTCGGTTTTTGTCTCAACAGTCTCATTAATTTCTTCAACTGATTCAGATACGACAGTTTCAGTAACTACATTGGTGCTTTCAATTGTCTCAACAACAACGGCATTCTCAACAACAGATAATTCTTCGACAGTCTCGACGGTGCTAACTTCTTCAACTGTTTGGGCAGTAGTGACTTCTTCAACAGCCACACCAGTTGTTTCTTCAAAGACAGAAACTTCTTGGACTACAGTTTCCTTAGTTTCCTCAACGATTTCTGGAATAACAACATCAGAAACAGTCTCCACAACTGTAGTATCAACAACTTCAACAGCTTCCGTCGATTCAATTACCAAAGTTTGATCAACTTCAACAACTTCGGAATTTTCCACAATTTCAACAGTTTCAACTACTTCCGAAACGGCAACTTCTTGAACAGTAGTCGCTGAGATGCATTCATTAAAATCACTAGCAAATTCTTAAAATAAGAATGCACTTACTTTCTTCAACAGCAATTTCAACAGCGTCAGAAACAGCAGCATCGGTGGTAACAACTTCAGAAGTTTCAGTTTTTTCCACAGGTTCCGTAACTTCGATTTCTTTTGCTGCAGATTCCGTACTTTCAGCAACAACTTCAACAATTTCAGGTTCTGCGACTTGTTCAACAGTAGTTTCTGTTACTTCGACAGCAACTACAGTTTCGACAGTAGTTTCAACGGGAATTTCCTCAACAACTTCAGTGGATTCAATAATTACAGATTCTGTAACTTCAGAAATAACAGGAACAACAGTTTCAGTTTCAATTTCGGCAGTTTCAGTGACAGCTTCCACAACTGTCTCAGCGGCATCTGTATCAGCAACTTCCTCGACTACAACCTCTTTAGTCTCTTCCACAACAGTTTCAGTCACTTCAACATTGGTAACTTCTGCCACCTCAGTTTCAGTCACTTCAGCAGTGGTAACTTCTACCACCTCAGTTTCAACAGCGACTTCCTCAACAACAATCTCTTTGCTTTCTTCCACAGCAGTCTCTGTAGATTCAACAGCAACGGTTTCAACAACTTCCGAATCTGCTGGAACATCAGCCACCACTTCAGTCTCAGTGACAGTTTCAACAACTGTCTCGCTGACTTCTTCAACAGCCGTTTGTTCGACAACAACTTCTTCTGTTTCTTCCACAAAAGTTTCGGTTACTTCAACAGCAGCAACTTCTTCTGTCACAACCTCAGTTTCAACAGTTTCAACAGCAACTTCTTCAACCAGAACTTCTTTGGTGTCTTCCACAACAGTTTCTGTGGATTCAACAGTCGCAGATTCAACAACTTCAGAAACAGGAGCAGCATCAACCACATCAGTTTCTACAGTTTCAGTCACAGTTTCAACGACAGTTTCAGTTACAGTTTCAACAACTGTCTCACTGACATCTGTAGCAGCAACTTCATCAACCACAATTTCTTTCGCTTCTTCCGTGACAGTTTCAGTTACTTCTACAGCTACAGTTTCCTCCGCCACTGCTTCGGTTGCGACAGTCTCAACCGTTTCAATAACAGTTTCTTCGACAACAGCCTCTTTAGCTTCTTCCACAACAATTTCGGAAACTACAGGAACAGCCACAACCTCAGTTTCAGTGACAGTTTCAACAACAATCTCACTAACTTCTGCTGTGGCGACTTCTTCAACTGAAACTTCTTTAGTTTCTTCAACAACAACATCGTCTACCACAACCTCAGTTTCGATAGTTTCGACCGCTTCTTCGACGGCAACTTCTTCAACAACTTCAGTGGATTCAATAATTACAGATTCTGTAACTTCAGAAATAACAGGAACAACAGTTTCAGTGACAACTTCCACAACTGTCTCAGTGACATCTGTATCAGCAACTTCCTCAACTACAACCTCTTTAGTCTCTTCCACAACAGTTTCAGTCACTTCAACATTGGTAACTTCTGCCACCTCAGTTTCAACAGCGACTTCCTCAACAACAATCTCTTTGCTTTCTTCCACAGCAGTCTCTGTAGATTCAACAGCAACGGTTTCAACAACTTCCGAATCTGCTGGAACATCAGCCACCACTTCAGTCTCAGTGACAGTTTCAACAACTGTCTCGCTGACTTCTTCAACAGCCGTTTGTTCGACAACAACTTCTTCTGTTTCTTCCACAAAAGTTTCGGTTACTTCAACAGCAGCAACTTCTTCTGTCACAACCTCAGTTTCAACAGTTTCAACAGCAACTTCTTCAACCAGAACTTCTTTGGTATCTTCCACAACAGTTTCTGTGGATTCAACAGTCGCAGATTCAACAACTTCAGAAACAGGAGCAGCATCAACCACATCAGTTTCTACAGTTTCAGTCACAGTTTCAACGACAGTTTCAGTTACAGTTTCAACAACTGTCTCACTGACATCTGTAGCAGCAACTTCATCAACCACAATTTCTTTCGCTTCTTCCGTGACAGTTTCCGTTACTTCGACAGCCACAACTTCTTCCACAACAGCCTCTGTTTCGACAGTTTCAATAACAGTTTCTGTAGTTTCCACCGGCACAGCTTCTTCAACGACAACCTCAGTAGTTTCGACAGTAACCACTTCTTCAACTACCACCTCTTTGGATTCTTCAACCACAACTTCGGAAGATTCGATTGTCACAGATTCCGCCGCTTCAGTAGCAACAGGAACATCAGGTATAATATCAGTTTCAGTGGTTTCAACGACAACGTCCACAGTTTCAACCACCTGATCAACGACTTCGGTAATTTCGACAACCTCCTCCTTAATGTCTGTAACAGCAACGTCCTCAACTGTAACTTCTTTGGTTTCTACGGTAACGTCTGCAGTTTCGACAGAAGGTTCAGTGTTTACTAAAAGCACAGTTAAGTATGAATAATAAGTATTTTTTTGAAAATTAAGGATTGTGCAAACACCTACCCAGTGCATCTGCTGACACAACTTCAGTCACAGCTGACTCTTCAATTATTTCGACGGTTTCAGATGCAACTGCATCAACTGGCGCCTCAGCAACCTCGACAAGAGTTGTTTCCTCAATAATAACTTGTACAACGTCTTCCGCAACGTCGACTGGTAGTTCGGCGACAGTTTCAGAATTTTGCTCAATCGAAGTTTCCTCAACAGTTACAGTTACTCCAGCTTCGACCTCGCCTTCAACTTCTTCAACAACGGTTTCCTCGACAACAGTGGTGGTGCTTTCGACGTTTGTTGCTGGAGCAGCTTCTGTAAGGTCGATAATTTAAGAGATATGCAATTTCAAAACGTGACCAACCTTCAACAACAGCTTCCAATTCAGGATGATCAATCTCGATAACTTTCTCGGTCACAACAACATCCTGCGAGCCATCAGAATATTCAACGACATCAATTTGATCAACAACTACGATTTCTTCCACAGCACCATCCGCAGTCGCGACAAGAGCATCGTCAACAACAACATTAGTCTCACTAATTGAAACAATATAAGGAGCATTATTTCTTGCAAGGGCTTGGTCAATGATAATTCGAGAAGGAACGTCATCGATATGAATTGTGAGTACCTTGAGACTTTTGAAAAAACTCAGTTGAAATTGGTTGTTTGCTGCAAAAAAAAAAAAAAAACAAAAAACACTGACGTTGAATTTCCGTCAACGGCAGAGGCAATAGATTGCTCAGCTTCCAAGCCCAGAGCTACATTTTGCCCAAACCGCAGCTCCTTCAGACTAGAATTTACTGTCAGAGCTTGCGCGAAAGCAATAAAAACTTCGGACGACAGATTGTTGTCTTCCAGATTGAGACTTTCCAAAGATGTGTTTTTTGACAGGGCCTTTTTTTTTGAGATTTTGTTTTGGAAGAAATTCAGTAAAACGGGAAGAAGAAAAAAAGCAAAATACCTCAGCAACAGCGATCGCAACCTCATTGGGTAAGGCCGTATTTACTAAATTAAGAGACTTTAAAACAGTGTTTTTACTAATTCCAGACGCCAACAAGGAGCCTTGTTCCTTCAGAAGAATTTGACAGTCCTTCAAGTTTAACTCAACAAGTTCCACGTTGTTGTCAATGATTCCTTGAACCGTCGCATCAACGACAACCTCAACCGAAATATTTTCCTCAACGATCTCAGTATGAGACTCTACAATTTTTACAACCTCTTCTTCAACTTTAGTTTCTCCGTCGGCCGCGACTTCTACGGATTCCTCAGTCTGGTTTGAAAGAAAAAAAATTTGATTAAAAAATTATCAAGCCCCGGACAATCTCCAAATTGAGGGAAATGTAAATGGGGTGGCTCAAAACATCACATACCACTACAGTCTCATTTACAACAGTTACAGCTTCTTCCACAGCAACCGTCTCCACGATCACCTCTTCTTCAGTGGAGACAGCAGTCTCCACAACATCTTCGTTCTGAGTTGGAATATTTTTTCAAAAAGATCGTTGTTAGTGTCCAAGCATAGAATACCAACGCAGACAATGGAGCAAAATTCGAAAGCAGATTATGATCAAGTTCGAATATCGAGTTCGCATGTTACGTGCGTAATTAACTTGTGGATCAAGAACTGGGTGGATCTGGGAAACAAACTCACTTGATTTCCCATTTTTTTGCGTTTGGAGAAAAAAAGAAAGTCAAACTTTTTTGCCTTTTGAAAACTTGTCAAATTTTAAAATGTCACCATCTGAAATGGTTCCTGGCCTCCACCAACCGCCACCGCGTACATTATGAGCTGGACGAAGAGACAACACCGAATTCATCTCAGCGACTTCAGACATTGTTTGTCCGAAGGTTCCAACTCCCCAAGTCAAATCAGCTGATCCAAAAGATTTCCAAAAAGCTGCTTCCTTTTCCGTGTCTTGATTTCTTCCATCGTTGTCATTAATCTCGAATGCTTTTTTAAACATCTCATCAAGTGGACCTTTCAAAGCACCAGAAAGAGCAGCCGCAATATGCTTCCATTCGATTATAATCGGTGAATTATTTAATTTGTGGTCTCGCAAAACCAAGTACCCAGCTTCGCGTACGAGAGCCACAAGATCAGCGGATGTAAATCCAGCAGTGACTGTTGCTATTCTAAATGTGTCCAATTTGTCGGATTGGTTGACCAAAAGCTTGTCTAAGATGTCTTTGCGATCTTCAACGGTAGGTATTGAAACATAAATATGATGATCCAAACGGCCTAAAGATGTTTTATGTTTGTGTGAGTGTGTTTATATGTTTTGTTTTTTTAATGAGTTTTTAATGATCAAACCGGGACGAAGAAGCGCGTCATCCAACTTTTCAGGTCGATTTGTAGTTCCTATGACAATAACACCTTTCTGTTCAGCAATTCCGTCCATTTCATTTAATAATGTTGAAAGAACTCGTTCATTTACTCCCGAAGCTCCGTCTTCAGTCCATTCTGTACAAACAGGTGTGTTAAATATCAGAAGCGATATAAGGAAGAAAACCTCGTCGGGTTCCCAGCACATCAATTTCGTCAAAAAAAACCAAACAAGGTGCTATTTTTCTTGCTAGCTCAAAGATCCGTCGCACAGTCGCCTCAGATTCACCCAGATATTTTGAAAATATTTTGCTCCTTTTTTAATTTTTTTTATCTAAAAGTTTCAGGAATAAAAATTTTTTTTTACCCATTTATAGATAAGAAATTCAAAGAGCAGTTTGAGGCGAGTGTTCGCACAAACAAGCTTTTCCCACATCCTCAAAAAAGAAAGAAAGAAATTAATTTCAATTTTTTTCTTTCTCATTGACGATCATACATACCTGATGGTCCATAAAGAAGAATTCCAGTTGGCACTTTAATTTTTAGGCGATCGTAGATTTGAGGATTATCAAATTGATCAATGACAAGCCGCTTCAATTTCGCTTTTATGCTATTGTATCTGTAAAAAATAACGCTGTCAATTCATTTTCTTTTCGACAAAATCCCAACGGCTAACCCTCCAATATCATTCCAAGAGAGATCGGGCTTTGTCATATCAAACCCAGAATCAGTCAACTGACTCGGTTTTATGCGCTCCAATGCAATTAAAAAATCAAGTGTCCAATTCAACGTCACAGTTTTTTGATGTGAATTTCGGTTTTTTGAGGCATCCAATTTTAAATTCGCTAACTGAGTGGAAATATCCAGAGATGGCGGTTTTGCGTCGCGTCTCGATTTTCGAAGGCCAGCATTCATTTTCGCGCGAAAAATGAGATTTTTCAAATCGAGAGCAACAAATCCAGGCGTCAACTGATTAAAAAACATTATAACAAGACGTTTCAAAAATTAAGGTGGTTACCTGTGCGATTTTTGAGGCATATTTCGAAGCTTCAGAAATTTTTGAATTTGATTCCGTTATAAATGAATCAAATTCATCGAATTTTAATCCATTCATCATCGATAATGCGAGTTTTTCGCGTTCAGGCCTTTTTTTTTCCGGTAAAGTCAAAATAAAACTTTGCTGAAATCCAAACTCACCTTGACGGAACATCCAACACAATAAGATCATTAAAAACAGCATTTTCTCCACGTTTTCGAAAAGGTTGCAAAATGTTTTCAGAATTTCCAGACCAAATGCCAATCACAAGCACCGGCTCATCCAAACCACGCAAGGCAGAAATTTCCGATATTAAACGAGAAGTAGCAAGAGAAAAATCAATTTCGGTTCCGGAGGGTGCGGTACTGCTGTGCAGCAAATTAAGGTTATCAATTACAACGACTGCAGGAGCTGAACAACGTGCACGGTTTATTGCTTGACGAAGCGGGCAAATTGTTTGTACTGTTACTGGTGTATCCGTTTTTTCAAGCTTATTTAAAAATTTTGCGATTTCAAGAATATTGGTCGCGAACGAAGGAGTCTTAATTTCCATTAGTAAAGCTCTGTAAAAAAA
>JADGJH010001356.1:0-10468 GCA_027596945.1 Physocladia obscura | reverse complement strand
TTACGTCTCTTTCTTATACAAATCAAATTAAACAAACCTCATCCAACCGCTCCAAGTTATCCGAATCAAGATGAAAGTTCTCGCATTCTTCTCCTCCAAGTTCATCCAAACACATCTGAATCTCCTTCACATACCGCACGCATTGCTCGCGACGTTGACTTAAATTGCTTTCCAGCTGCACTAGAACAGTCTCCAGCCACGCGATGCATGATTTTGTCAACGAGAGTGAGAACCCTGGTTGATCATCATGCCGGTCTAGCAGGCATATGTAATGTTCTTGAAGACGTTGCTGTTGCTCTTTTAACGATTGTCGTTGCGGAGCTGTGGTTAATTCATCCTGAGATGAGGAATCTTTTTGTACTGTTGTTGTAGAAATAACAAGTGGAGTTTGTAAAAACTCAGTCAAGTTTTTCTCTTGGTCCGTCTCTGACGGGAACTTATTGAGCATTGTTGCCGTAGTGTAGATTTTTGCACAGCATTTACATATTGCGGTTTGTCTGAGAGATTTCTCTTCCTCGAGTTTACACAAAAGCTCTACCCATGCATCAACTGTCGCAACCGACAAATCATCTTTAACGGTCTATTATGTTGTTTTTTTTTTGTTACTCATCATATTTTTGTTTTATCAAAATGAAAAAATGTAACTCACAATCTCGAAGCGGTTATCAGTTTGTCCGTCTTCTTCCAATACTTTTCGAGATTCCGCAACCGCTTCTTTGAGTCCCAACAGCCGCTCCTCGCGCGTTTTGAGAGTGCATTCAACATTGGCGATGCGACTCAGAAGGATGTCACGCTTCGCATAGATTGTAGCGTTTGGCGGGAAATTTTGTGGGTTTATAAACTTATCAATTGGAACACAGAGACGTTCGCACGCAGAGAACAGTTGATCCTGTTTGTTGAATCCATTTTGTAAATACTTTGATATATTTCGGTGTTTTGCTTACGTGGAGGTTTTTGATATTTTGGACTACTGCGCTTCTGCGGCTTGATTCATCTCCAACGAGTTTTTCGAGGTTGGCTATAATTGGCTGAAGAGATAAGATTCAGTAAAAACGAACTAAAAACTGTGAAAAGCTCATATGCATCAAATACTCGCTTCACTTGTTAAATCAATCTGCTGACACTTTTATACAAACCAGCAAAGCCTTGTGATCAGCAACTTTATCAGAATTGTCCTTTTTTTTCAAGGCCTCCAATATTTTAAAATTGATGCCACCACCAGAAGTAACTTTCTTGTCACTAGTTGCTGCACTTTCTTGAACAACCTCAGAATAATTGCTGCTGATGCTATTGTTTGAGGCATTGAAGTTGGCGGCTTTAGGTTTTTTAAAAAATGCGAGGTGTAGTTGTTTCTTCTCTGAAAAGAAACCAGCATCAATTTCTTCCACTTCAATAGAATTCACATTGTTGACTTTGCAATTGTTGGTGTTACTGGTTTCCTCTTCTGGAATAAGGGTCTCTGAGCTCGACGAATTAGCGTCACTTTTTGAACAGAACTGATTGTTTTGCTGATGTAACGTCGATGGTGATGGAGTTCGTGAGGGAGATGCGGGTGGGGTTTCAGAGGTATTAGAGAGTTCGGCCCACATAAATTCGAGCTGTTCCAGTAGATTTTTAGCGGTTGCAATCAGGGACTTGTTGTTGAGGGTCATCAGCGAGGAAAGTGATGCATGGTTTTGCAGACGGCGCGGAGAAAAGCCGATCAACCCGTTTGAAGTTTTTAAACGTTTCGGCGACAAGTTTGAGTGGGGAACGGCGTTTTGGAGAGCCACATTTGCAAAGAGAATAGGTGTAGAGAGTGAACGAAAACGGTGACTGAGGGAACGAGAGGAAGTTGAGAAGCTTGAGGAAGCGTTTGTTGAGTTGTTGTTTAGAAGATAGTCGAGGGATTCTTGCTTGCGCTTTTCGGCGCCCTCCTTCTCTTTCTTCTTCTCCTTTTCTTTGTCCGAGCGCATTCCAGCTGTTGCAAGGTCCGAGCTTGCCGATGCGATGCGACGAACAGATGCGGAGAGCGTGGAAAAAAAAGGTTCGTGTGCCGACTTAGGAGCAGTCGGCGGAAGTGCTGACGGTGTGCGTGCAAATGTTGGTCCTCTGTTTAATGCGGCCGTTTTTGATTGTTCCGCTGGAAGTTTTACGTCGGATGAATCGGCCAATTCCGTCGATCCGACAAATTCACCATCTGTGTCACTTTCTGTCTCGGCAGACATATTGTGGGGAATCTCCAACATTTTTCGTCAAATTTTTCTTGTTGAAACAGTTTCGCATAATCTCCAGTAAACAAATATTTCTGGCAATTCTGTGCACCGATCGTAAGTTAAGAAAAAGGTACCAATAATTTAAACAATCTGTCCTGGATTTTTTCTAATCTGAATCTATCCGAAAAAGAAAAAAAGAAAAAAGTATATGATGTATATGTGTATTTTAAACTGCTGAGTGTCAACTGTTTTGCTATTTACTCCAAAAAAAATTTTAGCGTTTATTTTTCTCGCTTTAGTTCTTCTTTTTCCTCAGCCTCTTGCAGCGATTTAGCAGCTGCCTCAAACGGAAGTGTCTGCCGAAAAAGAATTTAGTTGAACAAGTCATAAACTTTTTGCTGTTTCTCACGCACCATGTCTGGTTCAAACATTGTGTCAGCAATCTTTACTCCAAACATCATTCCTACGCATACGCAACCAAACAGCCCGAACTGGTTTATTTGGAATGGCTGATGCGCAAGAGAATCTGAGTTTAAAAAAAAAAATGAACATTGTGTTAGTTGGAAGAAAACCTGAGTATCTGAATAATTCTCTCGGTAGGCCGTCTGGAGAAAGGTGATAATGTATGGGATAATCATGCACCTGTTTCGCTTGAACTTGGATTCGTGGACAGTAATCTTTGGCGATTCCGCGGAGAAACAGCATTCGCCCGCATACGCACAGTCGATCGAACGATAGATGGATTGATGAACTTCGTAATCATCTTTCAGATTGTTGGATCAGTCAATCAACGTCAAAAGAATCTCGAAACCTTTTTTTCTACAACAAAACCAATCAGCAACATCATCACTGTATTCTTCAACAATATTCTTTTGCAATTTTATAATACACAAATCTACTCTCTAAAAAGATTCTTTATCATCTTCAAACAGTTTTCCCACTGCAAAACAAAAGAACAGAGAAACCAACTCACACAAATGCAAGAATTGCGCGCAAAATATGCCGCATCTCTCGAAGATCGATTGCAACTACAATTACAGCTGCGATTCCAGCAAGCGAAAGCTCTTGCGCTTTCTTCCGATGTTCGCGTGTTGCAAACTGAGGTTACAGCTCTCAGAAGAATTTGCGAAACATCACAGATCTCGCTTTCGACAGATGGAAATCAAAAACTCGTTTTAGTTCAGAAACCGCAGCAACAAGGTTTCAACTATTCTACAAATATATTAAATGGCTCAATCTTGAATGTTGGTGAGAGTTATCGGAATCTTCCGTGTTTTTCAGTTCTACTCACTGGACTGTGAAAAATTCTCCGATGGTCTCATAAATTTCAATCAGTTCTGATACAGCGAGCAATATCCAATATTGAATGAATTTAATGAGTCCTTTCATCACTTTCGCGCCAATTCTTCTTTTATCTTTAAACAGCGATTCATAATGATAAAATCTAAAACTAGAAACCGTTGACAATCATTCACTGCTCACACCGTACACCCCAATTCTCTGCCAACTCTTTCCTGGGCAAAAATTTACACCCAAAGATCTTCTTTCTATTGACAACTCGGTGCGTGAATTCCTTGTCACAAAATTTTCCAACGATAACGTCCAAGTGAATCTTTGCCGCGTGCCACACACAAAACATGGCGCAACCGTTATCCCAGAATATGTCGCATTAAGTACAACTTACTTTATGCGGCATGCAATCCCTGCTGCTCTTGTTGGTGACTTTAAAGACTGGATCATTGATAAAATTGATGATATCCTTGATGGCGATTATGGCGGTGACAATACTGTTACTGTTACTGCCGCGACAACAATTGCCAATAAAAATGATGTGTTTTCGGGCGTTTCAAACTTGAGTCCAATAGAGGACGTAGTTAGTGCAACTGGATCCGACAGTCATAATGATGTTGGCATTGCTGTCTCTCTATCTGCATCTTCACCTGCTTCTATCTTAACTACTGCCTATACTGTTTCTCCGAAATCTGACCCGCCAACCCTTAAAAGAAAAAGAGGGAGAATCAGCGCTTCAGGATCGCAAACGAACGGAGGATTGCCAACTCCACCTTCTGGAAAACTATATGCTTCGCTGCCGGCAAAAATAATTTATATTATTGATACCACGAAACCATCTACCTTGCACTTTCCAACTCCATGTCCTCCACTTCTTCCATCTGGTGTTTCCAACGCGTACTCCTTTCGTGCATGGACTGATATTATTAGGTATTAAACAGAAGAAAAAAACAAAAGAATATACTTGAAGGCTAAAAAATATATATATATACAAAAGATCGCGCCACAAAACCTTCCAGCGCGCAACTCCACCAATGTCAAAACACGCGCGCGTTTTTCTCCAATCTAGAAACATTTCACTGCACTGTCTAGTCCCTGGATCAGCCATGCGCATCTCAAAGGCAACTTTCGCAGTTCCAGCATACCTACACGACGAATTTCTTGAACACATGCAATCTGCGTTTTTGCAGGTCGAGGATGGAGTTTTTGGAGATTCTACACTGCATAGTGTGAGACCACGCGTTATTCCTGGCGGTGGAGAAGGCTGGGATCCAAAATTTTTGTCGACGGCGGTGACGGAAATTGCCGAATTAGGAAACGACGGTGATGGCGGTTGTATAGCTACTGTTGATAGTGTGGATACTGTGACTTGCATTTTAGCGAGATTGGCTGGTGTTGACATTGGTGCCGCAGTATCTAATAATCTTCTTGTACCAACGATGAACTCTAATTTATGTGAACGGGAAGGAGGTGAAGATAGATTGGCGGCAGAAGGTTTGCTACCGCATGAACTGAAACAATTGAAAACAAGCCATGTTGATGAAGAGGAAAAAATGATAGAGTTTACTGCGGTGTAAATTTATTCAGGTTGTTGTAATTGGTGTTTGTCATCTGGAAGATTCCATCTTGAATACTTCTGGAGTGGAAATTGAACTGCCTGAAAAAGAAACTGCGGCAGGCAAACAAATTTTTTTTCAATCCAGTGATTTAATTCCCAGCACATTGAACAGACAAATAGAAAAAAAGTTTTTTTCCAAGTGAAGACTGCGATTTGATTTCAAAGACAGAGAAAATCAATAATTGCACCACCTTCCTAATGCTCCAATACACCATTCTCCACTAATTTCCTTTCCTTTCTTATACACCTAGTCATATTATTGCAGTACTCTCCGAGTCTGCACAAATTTTCTGAGTTTACTTCTGCAAATGGAGTACAAAATCAAACTGCGTCATCTGTCAAGAACTTTAGAGAGAAACGTAATGCAACCACGAAGTCTCACGTGATTGTTAAAGGAAATTCAGCCTCAAAAACATTTGTCACTGCCAACAATTTGGTTAAATTTTACAGTTTTCTCGGAAGCTGACAAGACCAGTTTATTTTCATAACAATTGCGTCACTTGTTTCCCACCTTTGACGGTACCTGGATTTGTGCTAAGTTACTGTTTTGGGCTTTTACCAAGATTGCTTTTCTGCATTTTCTGTGAATCTTATGAAGGTATAAATTCTGATATGGAGAAAAGAGCAAAATAGATGACTTCAAAATTAATAGCCTAATCAATAATATTGGAACTAACAGAAAAACAAAAAAAGTTTGACAATAAGTTATTTGTTGCATATTTTTACGCTTCATGTATGTTTTGTCATCCCAGTTCGCCACTTTGGCCTCGCAAACCTTGACACCGCCCTTTTTTCAGATGCCGTTTTACACCGTCCATTCTGGCAATGACCAATAAAAAAAGTTTATACGAGATTCAGTGGGAACAAAAAGAAAAAGAAAATAAATCACCTTGCAAAAGTTTTATGGCATGTATCACACTTTATCGCTCCACTTGGCTCGTGCTTTGTAAGAACATGGCGTTTGAAATCATGTTTTCGTAAGAACTGGAAGTTAACTCAAATTTTTAGCAAATTTAATTTACATAAAATAATTTTTTGTAGAAACTCAACTGCTCGACCGCAAGCCAAACAAGTGTATGGATGTCCAGACTCGTTTGAGCCAGTCAAATCTTGCTTCGGACTGTTTCCGCTATGTTCCGAATCATCTGAAGCGACAAGTCCAAAACTGGCGAAATAATCACTATCAGGCATGGACATTTCCGAATCACTGAGTTCGCTTCCGATAGTACTCGACGGTGCACTTGGTGTCGATGAAGTGATGTTTATTGCTCCTTTTGATATTCCTGATTGAAGAAGAAAATCTGCGGACCCAGTTTGTTGGGTGATTGAATCAGAACGTTTAATTTTTGCAGTAGCAGAGTTTGATGAATTACTGCTATCGGCTCGGGGAACATTATTCAAACGGGGTAAAGAAAACGACGAAGAAGATTTAGTTGGCATTGACAGAATCGGTTGTTGAATCAAAGCCGGCTTTCCCGGACCAATTGCCATCGAATTTTTCAAGATATTGCTGAGGCTATTCAACGAATTGGCAGATACATCGCTACCACCTCCTTCATCTGAATCATGCTGTATTATATGCGTATCTTGACTACCGATATTTGCTTCCAACTTTTCTGCAGATCGAGCTCGCAAACTTTTAAGTTTCGATGATTTCGCTGATTTCGCTGAAAGTAATTTCCCCAGATCCATTCTATCATTCTCTGATTCGTCATCTTCTTCGTTACCACTATCATTTTTTGAATAGTTCGATGATGCTTTCGGAGGACTCGATTTTCGGCCGACAGCAAGCCATTTGGTGTTGGATATTGGAAAAGATTGCTGTTCTGTGTTATTGTTTCTTGGCGGCGAAGCACTTCCACTGAAAGCGCGAAATAGAGAACCCATTCCTCGTGGCTTTTGCTTTTTTTCGGTGGCCCCTGAGGTAGAGGTTGATTGAAGTGCCGAATCGAATCGCGTGAGGGGAAGCGGATCTAAGAACGGATCAACAAATTGATTGCTCATTCCCATAGTTGATTCTGGAGGACTTGTAGATAGCGAGAATTCACGGAGAAGCGGATGAATATCTTGCTGCTGCTGTTGCTGCTGTCGTTGCTGTTGATGCAACTGTTGTTGTAGTTGGAGTTGTTCCTGTAGAAATTGCTGATGATGCTCTTGTTGGAACATTGGCAAAAATGGATCCACGGGCGATGAGAGCGGCGAACCAGCAATTTGTGCAGCCGTTACTTGCATTTGCAGCATTTGAATCTGTTGGGCCATGAGCTCCTGTTGCTGTTGGTACTGGAAAGCGAGTAGTTGCAGCTGCAGCTGTTGGTCAGCAGCCGGAATACTCTGGTTAGAATTGAATTTGTTATTCTGACTGTAGTTCAAGCTGTAGTCAATAGTGCTGTTGTTGGTGATGCTGTTGTTGGCGTTGTTGTTGCTGGTGCCGCCGAGTGCCGCAGCCGCCAACGCCACTCGCTGGGCCGGTGTTAATTGGGCAACAAGGCGCTGTGCTTCTGCGTCAAAGTCGGCGTCAACGCTTAAGTCGGATTGTTGGTGTTGCTGTTCCTGGTCAAAAAGCATTCCCAGACTGGATCCAACACCAAATCCATTCAAATCATCCACCAAACCAGTGCTCAAACCGGCGCCAATCGGCTGCTTCCATCCTTGCGTTTCGTTCGGCTGTCTTGCTTGTGTTTGTCCAATTGAATTCCCGGAGCTGTTTCCTTGAGTTGCGCTCATCAAAAATCACTACAATCAAAATTAATCAATCAATAGCCAAAAACAGAACAAAACCCATTTGCTGATTTTCGTGCATGGCTCAGCCTGTTAAAGAATACTTGACAACCATACAAATTCTAGCGCCGTTTTTCATCACTAATTATTACCAACATCCTTAAAATAATTTTAAAAGTTCGACGAATATTTATACATGTTATTTTATTGGCTTCTCTATTTTCTTCCTTTGGACTTGGAACTTACATTGATAATATTGGAACCGGCATTGTCCATTAGCCACTGTTTGTTTTCCATATCCCTCAAAACCCATGCAATGCCTTTTTCAACAAGAATCGTTCCAAAATCAGGAAATATTTTAAGCTTTTTCCTTTCTGTCCACTACTTTGTTGTAAGAGGCACAAAAGAAACCAGACTGTGCAGCTACACAAACTATCCTTTTGCAAGCAAGATGTTATGGTTTATTCCATAAAAACCACCTTTCTGTCAGTCGAGGAAAAAAGCTTATATTGATTATATCAGTATGCCCAAGTTTTCCCCTGGTATCTTCAGCCAGCACTTCTTCTCTGAGTTCAAATTCCTTAAGAAAATCTTGTGATTTACCCAGTAGCCAGACTTTTTTCCAGGGGCTCCAAGTTCGCTGTCGTTAGTGACCATGAAGAGAATCAATTTCATTGTTGCGTTTGTTTTCTCGATTGATGGTCCTTTTCGAGCACTTTTTATAGTAAGAAATTTCAAATGAATGAGTTGCTGACAAATAATTGTTTGCAGGGTGTGAAGAAAAATATCAAAAATAAAACAAAACGAAAAACCGCGCTTTATTTTTTGATACGCAGTAAAGCTCTTTGAAATCATTGCACATTCGCAGCTCTCATTGAAGCCGTTTTGTTTTTGCTTGTTTTTTGAAAATTCATTCAAAGAAACGGGATTTCAGCCACGAACGCATGTGAGCTCTTTCCTCGCCGTGAAAATCCGCGATGTCAAATTCCTCGTGTTCGCGACGATGACTGTGAATGCCCTGTTTCGCCTCCATATTGTAAACATGTCTTTTGAGTGCCTTTGCCGCCGCATTGTAATTCACGTAGATATTTTCTTCTCTTCCCGTTCTGACTTGGCGCCACGAGTCTTCTGCCACCTCCTTCAAATGCGCTGTTTCGGGTCTGTTCAACGATGCACATGTGCGACCGTTTCCAAATCCAAGCGCGGCAAGATCGCGAGACTGTTGAATTGCCCAGGAATTGTTGTTCGGAATGTATTGTGGATGATCCATTCTGTTAACAAGAGATTTGGCCAGTTGGCTGAGATGCGCGCGTTCGATTGCTTGTTGGTGAGTCATGTCTGCTGGGAGAATAAAATAATTGGTTGTGGTTGTATCTGGTGCTTTGTATCTAAGCGAAGAGTTTGTTGAAATGGGTCTGTGGCGTGAGCTGCTAAACGTGTTTCCTTCTCTGCGCATTTTTGCAATTGTTTTTTTTTGTTTTTGTTTTTCCACTTTGACCTTGTGTGGGAATTAGGTTATTGGTTTCGTGTGAAAGTTTGTGTGTTAGGATCCCTTTTTCATTTTCTCTTAAAATTAATTTCTGCAGTACCAAGAGCAGAGATTAGCAGAAGGCTTATTTAATTTCTCTGCAATGATGTCCCAGTGGATATGGACCTTGCGTAAATCAAGGATGCGCTCTATTTTGTGTTCAGTGAACATTTTTTATTTTGTTCAATTTTTGTGGGACAGACTGTATAGGTTTTTCGGGCAATGGTCAATGGTTGGCTTTTGAACATTCCACATTGACTAGGAATTAGATTGGGTATATCAAATTGATTTTTGACATCCAACCTGTCAGTAGATAAAAATGTTTTTTGGAATTTAAGACAAGAGTTCATCAATCTTCTTTGCCACACCCTCTGCAAATGCAAGATTCTGTCCAGTCACCAATTTACTGTCCGCAACAACATAATTTGCCCAGTCTGCAATCTTGGTGTACCTTAAGCCATTTTCTTTAGTTTGTCTTCGAGAAGAAACGGGACAACTGAAGAAAGTTGGACTGCGTCTTCCTCCGTATTGGTAAAACCAGTTACTTTTTTGCCAGCAACAAGGAATGTTCCATTGCTGAGCTTCACGTTTGCAACTCCAGATGGCCCGTGACAGACTGATGCGACAATTTTGCTGAGTTCCCATGATTTAGCTGCAAAAGCTGCAAGATAAATAATGTCAGAAATAAATAAGGAAAGAAAATTAAATAAACAAACCATTTGATGTTGCGGCTGAGAACAAATCGTACATAGGACCATGACCGCAAGGATAGAAGATTGCATCAAAGTCTTCTGGCTTTAGGGAAGAAAGGACTTAAGTGTTTGTGATGAGCTCATTCCCAACTGGGTTGGCAAGGAATTCGACGGAAATTTTGTCGTTTGCTTCTTGTACAACAGAGGCAGGATCAACAGGTGAAACACAACCTTTCGGCGATGCAAACACGATATTGTACTTGTTCTTGAGGTAGTTGTACGGATGGGCAACCTCCGAAACCCAGTAGCCAGTTTTCTTTCCAGTGGATCCAAGTTCGCCGTGGCTGGTGATAATGAAGGGAATTGATTTCATTTTTGCTTTTTGAGTTATTTTTTCTTGTACACAGCATCTTCGGCTCTATTTATG